>JAULAV010004057.1:0-40286 GCA_030789695.1 Scilla litardierei | reverse complement strand
GAGTCCTCAAAGTAGCTCAAGAGGAACCGGCAGGATCTGCAGCAGCAGCAGGCTCTGCAGGAGAAGTGGAGGAAACTGGATCAGCAGGAAGGTCAACTGGAGCGACGGTAGAAGTCTCAGGCACGGCAGAAGAGACAAACTCAGGAGCAGCGACGGCAGTGGCCTCGGGAGCACCAGTGGTAGTATCCACCGCAGGTGTGGTGGCAACAGGTGTACTCTCGGGATCACCAGCAGTTGAAGCAGCAGCAGCATCACCAGAAGTGTCCTCGGGGGCACGAGTAGAAGCACGACAAAGCTCCTCAATGTCCTCCTCGTCCAACTCATCCTCGTCAGAAAAAGACGGAGGGATCTCAATACCATGGTGTCGAGCGATACAGCCGAGAATCTCCTCAGAACGAGCCTGACGAGACTCCAAACGACGGATCAAACGAACGACATCAGCAAGAGTGGTAGAGGAAGCAGCTGAGGCAGAAGCAGAGGCTGACGCTGAAGGTGTCATCCTCTGAACGTGACGGAGCGCCGCAAGAGACTTCTTGACGGCCGTCGCGTTCAGGGGAGGACCAAGTGGACGCTCATCGTCACGAGGAAGTGTGACACGGAAGTGACGGAAAACAAGGGTCAACAAGCACGGGAAGGGGATGTGAGCCGATTTCGTGGTCTTGCGAATACACTCGAAAGAGTCAATCTTATCGAGTATAATGCGAGCCCAGTTAATCGAGCTCCCCATGAAAATAGCATAAATCAGCTTCAGAAAAGGCTGGGACGATAGAGATGAGGAGTCGTACTTGGGAAGCAAGCACGACTTCAGAATCAAATTCAGGACCCATGCATTTGGCTTGAAGGATTTGGAGGGTACGCCAATCATGGCGGGAGGAATCTAATGGAAAATCTGGGAAATGACGACCTGATCGAGAGAGGTGATATCATCAACAGAAATGTCAGAGGGGAGGAGGCCAGACGAGGAGATACCCAAAATCTCTCCTAAGATTTCTGCTGTGAGGACTATAGGAGTCCCCAAAACAGTCGTCTCAACAGAGTGTGTCGCATCGTACTGACCCCGGATCCTATTGGCATAGAAAAGTTTTACTAGGCGAGGGTAGGGGTGAGGGTTCGCCTTCGGGTCGTATCGAAGGTAATCGAGTAGACCGGAGGACGAAAGGAGATCGGCGAGGCCTAGGAAGTCACTAAACTGGACGAAATGCTCCAGAAGCAGTGGGCAATGCTCGATACGGTTGTAGGCCGCGAGACACAAAGAGTCATCGCGACACAACGAGATATCGACACCGCCTACCGGCATCGGAGCCTTTCCCTTAGGCTTACGGGTAGACGTACGAGGTCGGGAGCTAGACTCAGGATGGGTAGGAGGAGTGGGTTCCCTATGAGTCTCAGGCTCGGGTCTATACTCGGTATCGGAATCGGAATCGGTAGGAGTATGGAAAGAAGAGGGAGATGCAAGTTGCTTGGGCTTGGGCTTAGGCTTGGGTTGGGCTCTAGGCTTGGCGGTCGTCGTCCTCTTCTTCTTGAGAGGAGGCGAAGACGACGAGGGTTGGGTGGTCTTAGCACGACGTTTCGGAGGGGTTCTCGAAGGTTGAACTGGATCCGTAGGGGTAGGTTCTACGGTCATCGGCGAGGGGCTAGATGGAGTGATCAGGATACGTGTACGAGCCATAATCGAGGCACGACACGATGCAAGAAAGATCAAATCTAAGAAACCCTAGATGGCCGGAACCCTAGCAAACCCTAGGCCGAAATCAATAGAAACCCTAGCCGAGATTCTAACCCTAAGATCTAGAAAAAGAGCCCTAGAGCTAGGAGAGGGAGAGATGATCACCTAGGAGGAGAGGGCGATGGTCGGCGACGGAGGAGATGGCCGGAATCAGGCCAGAGATCGACGGACACGAGGGTGGAAGTCGAAGGGTCAGCGGAAATTTGGCTGAGAGAGGTATTTTTGATCGACTTGAATGAGAGATAGTCGGTCGAGATGAGTAAATAAACCGATTAGAAGCCAAAAGACGAATCAGTCCCTGGCACAACTAGTTGGTTACAGTTCAAGCACTGACCGACTAGATCACGATCTAGTCGGTCGGTCAATGAGCTTGAACCGACTAGTTGTAAACAGTGGCTGAACCCAAGTGTACAGACAGGAATTAGTCGGTCTGTGTTCACTTACTGACCGACTAGATCTCAATCTAGTCGGTCGGTCACTGAACATGAACCGACTAAAAAGGTCCAAAAATTGATAATATATGAAATTTGATTTCTCTCCTAATCACACTTGGATGAAACATCAAAATACTCTCATTAATCATTATACTACCCCATTAAACATCGAAAATCTGAAATTTGACGATTACGCACAAATCGAGCGAAAATTCCAAAAACTCAACAAAAATCCAGAAAATTTCAATACTTCAAACATGAGCAAATATAACGAATAGAATAGCATGCAAGAATATTGAATGAAAAATGAATCCTATATCTCGGATTCACCTATAATCTCCAATTCTCGACGCAACCGCACAAAGGAGTCCTCCTTTAGGGGTTTCGTGAAAATATCGGCGATTTGCTTTTGGGTTTCAACGTACACTAAAATGATGTCCTTTTTAGCAACATGATCATCTAAAAAGTGGTGTCGGACATCTATGTGTTTCGAACGAGAATGGTGTACCGGGTTCTTGGAAAGACATATTGCACTTTGGTTGTCAACCATGATAGGGCAAGTATCACAGTTTATACCAAAGTCTTTAAGTGTGTGTCTCATCCAAAGAACTTGAGTACACGCGGCACCGGCGACAATGTTGTAACGCCCCGCTCCCCGGTATACCCGATGAGCAGCGAGTGTTACGGAGGAAATACCAAATACAGCACAAGCAGGTCCACTGCGCGCTGATGGGATAGTACCTGTAGCACTCCAGATATCAAACACAAAACCCAAAAGGGCCAACAACTCAACCTGAAAATGTAATTAACCACTGATACATATAAACACACGACTACCTAAAGTTAACATCAATAATACAAATCTCAAGTATACAACATGAACCCACAAATTGCTAAAGTACAATAACACCGCCCAAAACTCTCTCGCTCTCTAAAAATCCTCAACTCCAACCAACTCCAACCAACTGGACTAGTGTGCCTCCAACTCCACGAGCCAACACCTGAAAAATAACAACGGGGCACGTCACAGCGTGACCCAGTAGGATGTCCAAACCCAACTCACATGGTGTACAAAAATGCAATGCGCCAAGCAGTAAACGGGAAACTAACTCATGATATATCTTGGTGAATCATATGAAAATGTGAATGTCATCAATAACAAAAACACATACCTGCGGCAAGAGGACATCCTGCAAAACAATGTGAGTACTACAGATAATAAGTGAACTGCAATATCGGGAGACTGAAACTTAGCATTACAACATCATCCCAAGTACATGGCTAGTAGTGAAAAGCAAACTACAAGTCCTATTTAAATTGGAATATTCACCACAACTCCTTTGCTAAGGGAACCCACACCCTCCTATTAAAAATGGAACCAAACGGATTTGGAAATCAAAGTTTGTTTAAAGTAGCATTTAGGAATTTGTCGGTGATGATAATTGTGTCGGTGATTGTAATTGAGGTTCTTATACTCTCTAAACTTCCATCTTGGAAGTTGTCAAAGACTCTCTTGCTCACTTTTCTTCATACTAATTTTCCAAATGGGTATTCATTAAAGCGTGGAGAATTTAAGGAAGGTAGCACGTGGCATTTTGTGTGGTATTCCTAGCTTGACTTTCTAGTGCTTAGGATGTTATGGAAATGCTTGGAAAAATTTCGGCAGAGTTTCTCTTGTATTTACCAAAATTTCCCAAGTACAACAAAGTA
The DNA here is from genome assembly GCA_030789695.1 of Scilla litardierei. Taxonomy (NCBI): domain Eukaryota; kingdom Viridiplantae; phylum Streptophyta; class Magnoliopsida; order Asparagales; family Asparagaceae; genus Scilla; species Scilla litardierei. The sequence goes on along the minus strand of JAULAV010004057.1, from coordinate 36,416 downwards.
GGATAATGAAAGAAACATGCTATAACCAAAAGAAATTACAACCTTGCTCAATAATTATAGGAGAAGTGATATAAATGGCTTAGCACCAACAAGCCAACATGTATATAAGTGCAACACTTCCAAGTCTCCATTCAAGAGGTAGACACAAGCTTAAACAACGGTACATGAACAATGCGCGAGTAAAAGCTACTAACATTAACTTGACTTCAACCCTAAAGCCTCCAACATTAGGATGCAATAATGAGACCATAGCTTTCATCACAAATTACTCCCAACATTAAGTCTTACATTAAGAATCCATTATTGATGCAAACTTATTTCCGCATAAAAGTTACTAGCTTTAACCAAATTCCACAACATGCAACCAAGTAGCAACTTGACCATTCCTAAATTGGCACACCACATAGGTGAAATGCTCACTACTTATTAATATCACAAGTTCCCTATCATGCAACCCCGGTTCAAGTGCTAACTTTGTTAAAGGGTCATGAAAGGCATCACATTCCACACTTATAAGACATTAGAACTAAAAGGTGTTAGCTTCCATTTGGACTTCAAGTATAATTACAACATTTATTTCTCACGTTGGGGATCCTACTACATATATTGCCATAGCCCTTAAACTAATACTTTCCAAATGAGTAGAGATTCCTACATCAAGTTGTTATAAGCAACTTGAATAAAATGGCTAACATTAAGGAAGTTACTAATGGGGCTTGGTTAAATATGGAGTCACTTATAAGAGTCACATTATAAGCGATGTATAAGATTCTCATACGCATTAGAATGAAAGAATCATTCCCAAAATTAGATATGGAAAAGATATGGAAAAGAAATGGGATTACAATGGCCCATCATTTTTCCTTCCATTTCAAGAATTCAATCCTTAACGAATATTAACATCTTCACTCTAAAGTTGCCACCAAGCCCCCAATTGAAAATTAAGGCATAAGATGGAATCCCCCAAACAACTTCACCAACAACAAACCACCAACAATATCAACACAACGACAAAGATAATAATATTTGCTACACTAACAACCACACTTACCAACATACAACCCTCTCAAGCATTCATGCATTCATGGCAACAATCATCCTCATAAAGTAACAATCACACATGTATATCACCACATTCACACAAATGCTTAATGATGCCATGATGCACATGAGTCACAAGCAATACGATGCCATGCAATGCAATGGGGATCCCATGAGTGAGCCGGCGTGCACGTGCAAATAATTCTACTCCGTTATCACGTGGAGCCACCTAATGGTATCAAGAGGTTGCCCACGGCGACTTCACCCGCCTCCTACCATGGCAACTTTGTCCATGCCCGTGCACTCCACCTCGTGTCCTAACGTGACCATGTCACACATTCCATATTCCACGTATCCAACACCACACCGCCAAATTTTCCCATCTCATTTGCATTTCATCTAAACTTTATTTCATGTAAATTAAATGAACCTCATTTAATGGAAATTAATTTGAATACATAATTTCCAACATTCCGAAATGTGAACAATTTCATGCGGACAATACAACCAATGTAATAAGGGGTGAACAATGTCATGCAGCCAATATAACTGAAGTAGAGCAATTTTATCGAATCAACCAATTGCATCATGAATTGAAATCACAACATCACATGGCACAACTCATTTCATTATAACTCAATTCACATTTCCATACTAAGAATTAACGTCCAACATTCAAAAGAAGGCAGTCTCGCCAAATTGATGTAACTAGCAATCAAAACAATGATTGCAAGCCTCCAAGTACATCGCAGATTCATAGCCAATTTCACCATGTAATTCACGAATATACAAATCTCATTTCCATATAAGGGAAATTTAATTAAAAGGGTTCCAACACCTCAAAGGTGGGCAAATTCACAAAAACAAAACAACTATAGCTTCCAACAAACTTAATGAGAACAAGATGAGAGCAAGTCCCACAAATCAATATGACTTCCAACAAAGGAGAGCAAGTTATTGAAACTAAAGGTTATAACATATATGTTCAACATACCACTTGAATTCACCCTAGAATGGGGGTTATTTCAAATAGGGAAATGAAAGTCGCCAACATCAACAATGAGAGCAAGTTTGCAAAAGTAGAGAAACACTTCATACATAGGCATTATAAAACAACCCATGGCATCATATTACCCCTTATAACAATTAAAATCCAATTCAATTGCACCCAAACAAAAGATCTCATGAAAACCCTAAAAATGCAACTTTGTCATCCAACACAATGAAATGAAACATGAGAGAGGGGTTGGACTCCTACCTCAATCAGGATGCCAATTTCTCTTCCAATTCCAAGCTCAAACCCTAATTTTGCAATTCCCCCCATCAAGCCATCTCCAAGCTCCAACTCCATGATTCCCTTAAAAATGCAATTTGAACTTAAGATGAAAATGGAAGAACTATTTGAGTAGGGATTAGAATCCTACCTCAGTAGAGAAGCAAACCCACCTACTAGTTTCATGGAATTTCTTCATCTTCCTCAAGTTCTCCAAATGCCAAACCCTAGCTTTCTCCTCTTCTCTTCCAATTTCATGACTCCACCATCAATCTCCTCTTCAAACCCAAAACCCTAACCTTTTTTTTCTCCCTTCCCTTGCTTTGCCCAGATATTTCGGCATCACCCAATTTCGGCCAAGCAAATGAGGATTTCGGCCATGGGGAAGGAGAGGATTTGGAGAAGATGGAGGGTAGAAAGAGAGGTTGGGTTTATGGCTAGACTTCCTCTCTTCTTCCTCCTCTTTTTCCCCTTCTTTTTCTCCTCAAATCCCCCAAAATTCGGCAGCTTCAAGGGCATTTTCGGCCTGGGCATTGGGGAAATCGGGTGTGGCTTGGGGAAGAAGAAGTGGGAAAGGAATTAAGTGAAGAGTTCTAAGTATTTGCAAGTTTGCCATTCCCAATCATTTCTGGAATTTGCAGGACAGTCCCAAACAGGGACAGCTAACGCAATATTTTTGAACTACACTTAAGTTTTACTCCTCTTATGAGTTGTAGATACATGTGTTATGCATTCACATATCAATTTTCATGACGTTTCACCAAGTATTCAATTTAATACAGAATTTACGGCGAATGGTATATGTGCTGAAACTGTGCTGGAAATTAAAATAGAAAATGTCCTGTCTTGAGGACCAGATTTCTCCTAAATGCAGATAGATTTAGGAAAAATGGAAAGCTACAAAGTTGTAGGTCTTGAAGTTAACTTTCCAACGAGACCAAGAACACATCATTTGGTTAAGAATTGAGGGACTGATCGCCGCTCCCGTAACATGTGTCAAAGCTGAGGAAAAACAGACATTCTGATTTCACGAAATTCCTATCCCAATTTCTAATCCGAATTTGGAAAAGTGTTCAACATGAAAGTTGGAGATAATAGTCCCAAGTTTATGCCGTAAAATTTTCAGGACATTCGTACTTCTAAATTAGGAGAAATCATCAACACTTTAAGCATGTACTTCTGCCCAAATTCCCAGCAACTCCAAAGTAGCAAGCAAGCAACTTCTACTTAACAATTAATCAAATATTTGAGGAAAAATAAATGTAAAATATAACATCAATTAAATTCAACAATTTCTATAAATTCATTCGCATAATTCCCATTTCCATATACAAGAAAGTTGAATGAACGATAGCTTCCAACATACGAAAAGAGAGCAATTCCACAAAATAGATGAAACCAACAATCAAGACAATGGGATGAAACCAACAATCAAACCCTCTTCTCTCATCTAATAGTATAGCCCACCTATGGAAACCCAATCAACAGTAACTAACAATAATCCAAATCCAATTCTAGCTACCAAATTAAATAAGGCCTTAACAATAGTAATAATAATATCAATTAACATCATCAATAATAAAAATACCAATACCCAAAAATAATAACAACTTCACCAAAATAACAACCAAACACCAATAATACCAATGTCATTCATTAATAACTATGACAACATCACCAATAAGTATGAACATACCGCTTTACTATACATACTCACCAGCTAAAACCGCCATACACGCTAATGCACGCTAACAATAATATCAATTTACTATCCAACCGCACACATTCCTTTACATATATCCGAAGCAGATCATAGTCACCGTATAGTCATACATGTATGAAATTACTATACGCACACACGCAATTAGTCTTTTGCACATACGGGCATTACAATAATGTATTCCGCCTCGATGGTTGAAAGTGATACGGAATTTTGCTTCTTGGAAAACCAAGAGACAATGGAATTTCCTATAAAATGGCAAGTGCCACTAGTACTTTTCCTGTCGGATTTGCATCCCGCATAATCGGCATCACTATATGAGATTAACTCATATGTGCTAGATTTCGGATAAATTAATCCAAAATCAAGTGTATAACTTAGATAACGGAAAATACGTTTTACCGCTACTAAGTGAGACTCCTTAGGTTGAGACTGATAACGAGCACATACGCATACGGCAAACATAATATCGGGCCTACTTGCGGTAAGATAAAGTAAACTACATATCATACCTCGATATAGACGAATGTCTACATCCTTACCGCCCGTATCCTTATCAAGATGCGTAGTCGTGCTCATTGGAGTCTTTTTCCCGGCGGCACTCTCCATTCCAAATCGCTTTAGCAACTCCACCGTATACTTCGTTTGGTGGATGAAGATTGCATCGTCCATTTGGCGAATTTGGAGACCTAAGAAATATTTGAGCTCACCCATGTGGCTCATCTCAAATTGTTCCTTCATCACATTAGAAAACTCTTCGCAAAGAGCAAAGTTAGTAGCACCAAAAATGATATCATCAACATAAATTTGAACTAAAATTATATCATTATTCGAATGCTTAACAAAAAGTGTAGAATCGGCTTCTCCCATTTTAAAATTCAAATCCAAAAGAAAATTCTTTAGGCGATCATACCAAGCTCGAGGAGCTTGTCTCAAGCCGTAAAGCGCTTTCTTTAGTTTAAAAACATGATTTGGAAATTTTTCATTAATAAAACCCGGAGGTTGAGAAACGTAAACTTCCTCAACAACATCTCCATTTAAAAATGCACTTTTAACATCCATTTGAAATAATTTAAAATCCTTATGACATGCAAAAGACAATAATAATCTAATTGATTCTAATCTAGCTACCGGAGCGAAGGATTCTTCGAAATCAATACCTTCCTCTTGACGGTAGCCTTGAGCAACTAACCGAGCTTTGTTCCGGACGACGACTTGGTTTTCGTCGGTTTTGTTCTTGAAGATCCACTTTGTCCCTATGACGGTGTGGTTCTTTGATGGCAATGGAACAAGCTCCCAAACTTCATTCCCCTCGAATTGAATGAGTTTCTCCTCCATGGCTAGGATCCAAGCGCTATCTTCGCATGCTTCATTAACATTCTTTGGCTCTATCGAGGAGGCAAAGGCACAATGAGCGAAGTAGTTCACTTGTGATCTCGTCTTGACACTATCATGGATATTGCCAATGACTTGCTCATGAGGATGGTCACGAACGGTATGAAGCCGTTTGGGAATACCTTGATCACTAGGAACATTCTCAACAACTTCATTAGACGGGTTAGTCTCAATAGAATCAATAGAATCATTAGAGTTAGAATTACCAATTGAATCACATAAGACATCCATAGAGTCATCATCATTAGTAATTCTAGTTGGAACAAATCCTTCATTAAATGACACATGAAGCGACTCCTCGATCGTTGAGGTTCGTTTGTTGAATATCCGGTAGGCTTTGCTACGCGAAGAATATCCAACAAAAATCCCCTCATCGGATCTTGGATCGAATTTGTCCAAACTACCATACGTGTTCTTAATAAAACATTTCGAACCAAAAACACGAAAATGTTTAACTTGAGGCAACCTACCAAACAACAATTCATAACAAGTTTGTTTAGTGCCGGGCCTCAAAAGTATTCTATTAAACACATAGCAAGCGGTATGTACCGCTTCCGCCCAAAATTGATGGCCAAGTTGGCTATCATCAAGCATAGTGCGAGCACACTCCACTAGCGTCCTATTCTTTCTCTCAACTACACCATTTTGAGGAGGTGCACGAGGGAAAGAGAAGGTGTGTGTAATACCAACTTCATCACAAAATGTCTCAAAAGACTCATTCTCAAATTCACCTCCATGATCACTACGAATAGTGACAATGGTGGTTCCTAAGAGATTTTGTACTTTCTTAACAAAAATTGTGAAGTTTTCAAAAGCTTCATTTTTATTACACAATGAAAATACCCAAGTAAACCTAGAAAAGTCATCAACGATGACAAGTCCATATCTAGCATTACCTAATGAAGCAACTCTAGTTGGCCCAAATAAATCTAGATGTAATAGCTCTAGAGGCCGCTTAGAGGAAATGCTTTTCTTAGGTTTAAATGAAAATTTTGGAAGCTTGCCTCGTTGACACGAGTCACAAAAGCTTTTCTTTTGAAAGACAAGCTTAGGGAAGCCTCTAATAGAATTTAACTGGAAAGCTTAAAAAGTGTTCCAAAGTTCACATGACCAAAACGGCGATGCCATAAGTGTTGTTCACTTGTGTTGGCAATAAGACATTGTTCATGTGATCTTGGAAGATCTAGGATATATATATCCTTATGGCGTGTGCCGGAAAACAATAATTCATTATTATCTTTTCTTAAAATATGGCACATTCCTTTCGCAAAGTTAACTTTGTAACCTTTGTCACAAAGTTGACTTATTGAAATAAGATTGTGGTTTAATCCTTTAACAAGGTAAACATCACATATAATGGGTTTAGAAGGATTACCCACTTTACCAACACCTATGATGGTTCCGCTCTCGTTGCCTCCAAATACGACGCGGTTTCCATTTGCAATGGGAACCACTCCGGAGAGCAATTGAGCGTCACCCGTCATGTGTTTTGAATACCCGCTATCGAGTATCCAATTCCCCTTGGAGCTAAATTTAAATTTGTTGCTCCTTTTCTTTTTCTTTTCCTTGAGTACCTAAAGATAGAAAATTTCATATCATGGTACCCAAGGTCATTGGGTCCAAAAGATTAGACCTTTGGAAGCCAAGTCCAATTGGACTTAGACTTCCCCACATAATTTCTACTATGCACAACATCCGAAAAATAAGCATTCATGTAAACTTGTTTTTCATCCATGCTTGTGTCCTTTGGGCTCCAAATAGTGAAAATCTTGGGAGCCCTCATCCTATTGGGTGCATGCATGCGACGTTGATTTCTACGTGATGCATGTTGTGGATATGCATAAGGAACGTGATGGAATGGTGCATGTGGATAATTATTCATATGATGTTGTGGGTGAACATATGCATGTGTGGGAACACGTGCGTGAGGGGGTCTCACATGGTGTCCACGTGCCCGTGAATGTGTTGCATAAAAATCATCATATGTGTGAGCCGGTGGAGTAGGACGAGTGTTCCGACGTGGCATAGTATTGGTGTACATATAAGCATGCCCCTTCTTTGGAGGTCCACCCAAAGTGGGTTTCTTTCCGAAAGAGGGTGTGGACGAGGTGGAAGCACCATTGGTAGAAGAACTACCAATAGAGTGTTTGATACCACTCGTTGAGTCACCGGAAGTTGGCCTAACAAAAGTAGTGGCCGATTTGGATGAACTTCCCATCGTATACCCCAAGCCAATGTGGTGATTGGCCGGAAGTAAGTCACTTAGGATTTTATCCAAATGGTCCTTACCCTTATTGAATTTATTAATTCGGCCTAATGTGTTCTCATATTTCTCGGTGAGAGAACGCATAGAAGTATCCAAATTGGATACTTGCGATGTGAGCACATAAACACGAGATTTAAGATTCTCATTCTCAATACTCAAAGTCGAGTTTTGAGAAGTCAAATCCGCTATCTTTTGTTCCTCCGGATCTTCAATGCTAACATGTTCAAGTTTAGATTTGAGATTAACAATCTCATTTCTTAACTCTTCAACAACGGTGTCGTTGTTGGTGATGATAGTTTTAGGCGAGGTTTGAATGCTAGCTAAGTCATCTTTTACTTTAGTATACCTATTTACTAATTTAGTATACTTAGACCATAATTGAGAATTAGCATTCCTAAGGTCATCCATAGTTACCTCATCGCCTTCGTCGTCACTATCATCGGAAGAGGAAGATCCTTGATCATTCTCCTCTCTTGCCATGAAGCACATGTGTGCTTGCTCCACTTGCTCATCGTCCGACTCTCCGCTTGAGGAATCCTCGGAGTCGGTGAATGTTGCTCCGACAAGTCCCTTTTTGTTCCCTTTCTTGTACTTCTTGGACTTATCGAATTTCGGCGCCTTCCACTTCTCCTTTTGCTTATTTAGAGGACACTCCGCTTTCATGTGTCCTGGATTATTGCACTTGAAACACAAAGGAAAGGAGGAGGCGTTAGAAGAACCAAATTTAGCTTTGTTCTTATAGTTACCTTTTCGGAAGAAACGGTTGAACTTCTTGGCCATGAGTGCCACGGACTCCATGTCCAACTCGTTTTCCGAGTCTTCATCATCGGTTGATATGGATGTGGATGGAGCGGCCTTGAAAGCAATAGCCTTTTTCTTTGGCTCGTCTTACTTTAGGTAGGACTTCATCTTTTCCTGCAATTTTAACTTGCTATCCTTGCGTACCTCGTATGACATTAAAGTACCCATTAGTTGAACTACGGTGTACTTATTCATATCATTACCTTCCTCGATGGCGAAGGTACGCTTTTCCCAAGAAGAAGGAAGTCCTTCGATAAGCTTCGAACACTTCTCCTTTTGGGTGTAGGTTTTGTCGAGAGCCTCCAACTCGTTTATGATGTCGACGAAGCGAGCGTAATACTCCTTCATCTTCTCGCCCTGTTGCATATGAAACATTTCGTAATCTTTGTTAACAACTACGAGTTTAGAGTCTCTTACCCTACTCGTCCCTTCATGTAGTATGAGGAGGGAGTTCCAAATTTGATATGCACTCTTACATGTGCATATCTTATTGAATTCCTCGGGCTCCAATGCGCATTGCAAGGCGTTCATTGCCTTGGCATTGCTTAACTCCGCGGCGACCTCCGCGGTTGTCCATTTCTCAAAGTCTTCTTCGGCGGGCTCGACGTATTCCTTCATCGTGGTCCTCCATAGAGATGCACTCCGGAGGAAGGTTTCCATCCTGCATTTCCAGTACCCGTAGTTGGTACCGTTGAAGAATGGAGGCCTCGTTGAGGAATGTCCTTCCATCACCGAAGATGCTCCTTCACGGTTCCTGAAGGTGTCATAGTCGGAAGGTGGACGCACGGTCTTGTTGTCGTTGGCAGACATAGCTAAGTATCTGGCTCTGATACCAAATGTAATGCCCTACAAGCTACTGCACAAGTACTAGAGGGGGGGTGAATAGTACTTTAAAAATAACAAGGAGTATAATTCCTAATTATCGTGCAAACAACTACCAAATCAATTTGTGGAAGCTTAAATTGAAGACAACAACAAAATTAACAATGCTAACACAAGATATTACTGGGTTCGGATCCACCCAAGTCTCCCCGACTTGTTCCCGGTGATCCTACGTCCCAACCACCCGGATCCCCTCCGGATACTTGAGTTAGAAACCCTACCTCAAGATTTCCACTATGAAATACTTGTGAAAAACATCCACAAGTCAAATCATACACAAAGTAATTTGTGACTCCCACAACCCGGGATCACAACCACACTCTCACAACCGAGAGTGAAACTTACAATATGAAATTGAAATGAAATAAGAAACTTCTTACCGACAAAATACCTATGCCTTGAGTAATGCTTACTAATTAGGGCAAGGATGATTTTGAGGAAGAAGAAGTGGCACCAAACCCTAGCTCCAAGATGTAGATCAGCGATGGAGAGCTATGGGGATGTTGGTGACCTAGAATCAAGCACTTGGCTTGGAAGGCTTCACACTCAATGAATCTCTCTTTGGAAGTAAGAGTGAGGAGCGATTATTGAATGGAATGAAAGAGCTTTGAATGAGCTTGGAATGATTTCTCTTGATCTCTAAACTTGCAATAATATCAGCCTTGACTGCAATGAATGCAGCCCATCAAGTATTTATAGGATAGAGGAGAGAGAGAAAGAAAAACGTTTCAATTAAAGCTCCAACGGCTCTTTTCTGAACCCAACTAGTCGGTCAAAGAACAACCACCGACCGACTAGTTCATCAACTAGTCGGTCGGTCAATAAACGTATACCGACTAATGAGTGAACAGAGAAAAGATCAAAGCACAGACATAAGGAACTAGTCGGTCCAAGAAGAGTAGCTGACCGACTAGTTTCACAACTAGTCGGTCGGTTACTCAACTGAGACCGACTAACAGATAAAACTGAAGTCTGAGCATAAATAGACTTAGTCGGTCCAAGAACAAATGTTGACCGACTAATTCACCAACTAGTCGGTCGCCAAATGAGCATAGACCGACTAACGATAAACAGTAAGTTAGGTGAACAATTGGCATGTACAGTAAAGCTAAACTAGTCGGTCCAAGAAGGTAAGTTGACCGACTAGTTCATCAACTAGTCGGTCGATCAATGAACACAGACCGACTAATGATAAACAGTAGCTCAGGCTCAAATGTGCATGTACAGGGAAAGCTCAACTAGTCGGCCACAGAAGCATCACTGACCGACTAGTTCACAAACTAGTCGGTCGGTGAGTCAACTTAGACCGACTAACTGTAAACAGTAAAGAGCTTGGTAATGACTGACAAGAACTAGTCGGTCCAAGAAGCTTTGCCGACCGACTAGATCACCATCTAGTCGGTCAGTTCTTCTTCTTGAACCAACTAACATGCACAAGAAGTCGCGAATCGAAGCGCGAAGCTTCGGGAAGGATTGTATGGACTTCTACTAAGATCCTAGAGCTAAGATATGAGCGTTATGAAGATTTAAACCGTAAGACCTACTCAAGGCTTAACATTCTACGAAAGAAGCTTAAAGACTATAAATAAAACTTGACGATACCGTCTTCAATAGCTTCAATCGAATCTTCATGACTTCTAAAAAGTCCATAAGCTTCAACTGCTTTGAGAAGTCTTGAGACGTCGTAATTGATATTCATATAAATTTGGCGACGATCTCCATAACTGCGCTCACCAAGTGTTAGTTCATGTTATATTTATGTTTGTTCATCATCCAAAACTAAATCCGGGGAGTCCAATATCCAACATTTGCCTAGAAATCTTCATAACAATCATATCTTATCTCTAGGATTGCCTTAGAAGCCCTTAGAAACTTTCCCGAAGCTTATCGCCTCATTTCTCGGCTTCGTTTGCATCTTAGTTGGTTCAAGTAGAAGAACCAACCGACTAGATGATGATCTAGTCGGTTGGAAATTCTTCTTGAACCGACAAGACATCATTGCTAATCTCAGCTCATTCACTGTTGGTCAATTAGTCGGTCCAAGAAGGTTCACCGACCGACTAGATGACGATCTAGTCGGTTGGAAATCCTTCTCAGACCGACTAGTTATCCTAATCAATTCAGCACATTCACTGTTGATCATTTAGTCAGTCCAAGAAGGTTCACCGACCGACTAGATGACGATCTAGTCGGTTGAAAATCCTTCTCAGACCGACTAGTTATCCTAATTAATTCAAGCCTATTTGTTGACCTATTAGTCGGTCCAAGAAGGTTCACCGACCGACTAAATGACGATCTAGTCGGTTGGTGTCTCTTCTCAGACCGACTAGTTCTCCTAAGTGAAATTCGACTTCTTTACTGTTGACTACTTAGTCTGTCTAAGAAGGCTCACCGACCGACTAGTTGTCAAACTAGTCGGTTGATATTTCTTCTTAGACCGACTAGTTCTTATATCTCTTGAATTCACTATCTTTGATGTCAACCTTCTAGTCGGTCCAAGAAGGTTCACCGACCGACTAGTTGCAAAACTAATTGGTCAGTGATCCTTCTTAGACCGATTAAGCAGCTTCAGAAATAGAGCCGTTGGGCATTTAATGCCACGATTTTTGTGACCGTTTTCTCTCTTCTCTATATAAGTTTGAGTGCTTCAAACCAGTAATCCAAGGCTGAAATTAGAGACATTTTCACATCTAAGAGAAGAGCCATTCAACTCTATTTCCAAGCTCTCTCTTCTCACAAGAATCTATCCCTTACTCTTTGAGCCTAATTCTTCAAGAGAGATTCTCATTCCTTGTGAGCTTCTCAAGCTAAGAGCTTGAATCCATGTCACCAACTTCTCCCTAGCCATCTATTGCTGTCCATCTTGGTGGAGCTAGGGTTTGGTGATCTCATCTTCCTCAAAATCCATTCTTGCCCTATTTTGGTAAGTATTTCTCAAGGCATAGGATTTTGTGGTAAAAAGTTTTATATTTCATTCTTTATACTTCATATTTTTTGTATACTCACGGTGGTGAGAGGATTGGCTTGATCCCAAGTTGTGGGAGTCAAGATTTCGTTTTGCTCTCGGTTTGTGAGAGTGTGCTTAGTCCCTTGTTGTGGGATTAAGGTTTTTGTGTGTTCCCAGGTTGTGTGATACACTGACATCGATTATAGGTTGATTGCGCTTGTGGGGTTTCCGTAAGTGGGCTAAAGGAAATCTCTAGCGGTTTGCTAGAGTATCCGGAGGGGATCCGGGTGTTGCTGGAGTAGGGCACCGGTAACAAGTCGGGGAGACTTGGGTGGCACCGAACCAGGGTACATTGCATGTTAGCATTGCATTCTTGCTTGGGTTGTTGTTCATTTCTTATATTCCGCATTTGTTGGTTAAGTAGGGTTTTATTTGGCGTAAATTCCTTATAATTCTATTAAACACTATTCACCTCATAGCACATGGTCACTACAATTAGCACTTAGGCGATTTCCAGTTTGATCAACCTTAAGATTGCATAGTCGACTATGAGAACTCTCTTCTCTCTCTGTATTTCCCTCTTTCATTCATCCCTTCCTCCCGGAATGGACTTTGGGTTTCCCGGATGTGGATGAAAACTTATTTTTTAGGTGCATGGAGGAATGATTCATCGGATGACGCAGCTGATCGTCGCTTTTCTTCCTTTCATTCTTTCTTTTAGTCTGACTAGACCCTAGTGAACTCGACGGACCCCTTGGATTGACTGCATTTTCGCATCCCTGTATTTCAGGTAATAGGGATTGGCTATTGTTCGTTTAGAAAATGCGATTCGAGGAACGATATGTGGAGCAATCGGGCTGACTCCTCAAAATTTGGTAACTTCAACTTCATTAACAACTACTTATGAATCCTTTTTGGCATACACCCTTTATCTCAAGTTTTGGATCGAACTAATCCATTGACGCAAATCGCTCATGGGCGAAAATTGAGTTATTTAGGTCCTGGAGGATTGACGGGCTGAACTGCTAGTTTTCGAATACGAGATATCCACCCGAGCCACTATGGACGTATTTGTCCAATTGACACGTCAAAAGGAATCAATGTTGGACTTATTGGATCCTTAGTTATTCATGTAAGGATTGGTCATTGGGGATCCATAGAGAGCTATACCTCGGCGTAGATCCGGGGTAATCCCTTGTAAATAGCCAATTAAGAATTCTCAGATGATATACTAGCAGTGCATCAAAGATGCAGTCATCGATTGTCCCAATATGCCACAATTAACACGAGTAAACATATTAATGACGAGGAACGCATTTTTGCTATGCTACTAACACTTGTACTTGCTCTGCTATTCTGCCGAAGCCTGGTCGAGAAAGAGTTACAGGGAGTAAAACATAAATATGCCGACTCCGGCCGGGTTACTATATGTAAAAATGTAAAAAAGGGGCTTCCCGATAAAATAATAAAAAGAAAAGGTAAGGCCATTCCATTTCGCGAAAAGACCATACCCAAGTTCAATAGCTTTGCGTCTGCTGAGGGATTTGAACCCCCGACACCGTGGTTCCTCGAATCGCATTTTCTAAACATAAACTTATTACCATTGTCCGATCAAATACAGTCAGCTCATTACCTATAGGGAGAACTTATCGATGAACTTATCCACAAGAGCCTTCCACTGTTGAAACTTCTCACACCTCCGACTTCTCTTTCATCATATTCACGTAAACCTTTATGGAGAACTTATCGATGAACGATATAAAATAACCTGTTTCACCTAGAAAGTGAACTGGTGCAAGACCCCAAACATCGATGCGCATATACTCAAAAAGCCATATTGTACCATGTTACCCCTTACCGAAAATAAACTTCATCTACTTTCCATAGACACAACCTCACAAAAATCCCGCCTTTTAAAGTTCCACTCATTTGATCAAACTACGCTTCATAAAGACTTTCAAACTTTTCTTTGCGACATGCCCAAGCCTAAGATGTTAAAGCCGAGTCGAATCAATATCTTGTAAATTCTCCACTCCAATGCTAGAATCTCACATTATTGTAGTAATCCCCTTTAGCATATACAAAACCCGACATTTTCACTTCATGATCGTAATTGATCCTTTCAATATCATTATAGCCTCATTTTCCATCGTTACCTTTCAACCCAAAGGATCCAATGCCTCCAAAGAGATTGGTGACTTCCTTAACTCCGGAACGTGCCACACATTACGAATGTGCGCAATACACCATCAAATATTCTGATTCTTACTTAACCAACTTTAACTGACATACACGCCTCATCGTTACCCATAAAAGACCGAACCATCCTCCATTCTATCGTAGGTAGAGAAACACTCCTTGTTTGGCATCATACGAAACAATGCACATAATCCATGATCCATGTATGATTCCTAACCTTAGATGCATATGTTATATGCCTTAGTGCTAATCTCCCCAATCTTCGCAACTGCAACTAATGAAGAACATGACATTTTCATTTCTTTATGTTTCTTCTTTTTGAGCAGCCTATTTTCTAATGTTCAAGTTTCTTGCAAATAAAGTATGATGTGCATCTAATCCCTGACCTCGAACTTCTTTTATTTCTGTATAATCGCTTCTTTCCAAACCAAATATGTGCATGTTGTCTAAATCTCATTTGCTCCAACAAACTCTTACCATCCAATATCATAACTCCTCGCAATAGAGCACCGCCACCATGTCCTCAAGACTTAAGAGTATCGTAACTGTAAACCTTCGTATTACCGAATGTCGTGTATCCCTCCGTCAATAATATGCATAGAATCATCACCTCATACTCTCTATATTCATTCAATCCAATTAATATCGTCATCACTAAGCCATTAAAGGTATCAAAGTCCAATTAATATCTTCATCACTGAGCCATTGAAGGTATCCAATTGATTCTTTAACGAGGTATCATCTCGTGTATTGAAAATGAAGAAAGTCTTAGGTAAGATAAGCACGTTGGCGAGTGGGTTTTTTCAAAAATATTTTCTTGTTCCTTGACCATAGTCTTCTCGGACACTTGATAGATCACATCATCCAATAAACTCAACTGGATAAAACTGAATCATCCATATACATTTCTCCCTCTATGAGATATCTACCTGTAATGAGTAGTGTCATAATCCTTCATTAGATTGGTGTCATCCATCACTATATGCACACAATCCTTCCTTAGATTGCATTCCTCTTATATTCCCATATCTCGAAGTTTTCCTTGCCATCAAAACTCTTTATCTTGTATTGTGTGCCATCAATTGTCGCATACAAACCACATGTATATGAGCTCGAACCCATTGCTCCGTCGACTGCACTGCTTCTTGAAAAACTCATTGACATTGCATTAATCTAGATTTAAACACATTGCTCTGATACCATTTGTTGGCATTTTGTCACCACTCATAATGGGTAAATATCTTGTCAAGTTGACAATCACCATACCAAAAACCAAGAATCATGGATCAACAATTAAAGCCAACTGTAATCTCTATGCAAAACTCGCAACTACAAACATATAATAAATAAAAGCCAAATAAAAAGAGAATCATGCACCTGACACCAATATTTATATTGGTTTCATTTCAATATGGATGACAATGTATGGCACTTGGATTTATGAGAACCACAATCCTAAAGAACTTAGAGAATAAACATATGGGTAAAAAAACTCCGACTTTGGCTCTTAGGGGCTGTTCTTTTGCGTTTATGTGTGTGTTGAAGTGGTGAGATTCCACTATTCATGGCACTATTCACTCACTTCAACAGCCACTTTAACACAATGTGTTCTTTTGGACTGGATTATTTCGTCGCTGATCTCGCCTACGTGGCAGCTAGATTCCAACAAATGTAGAAGCTGGAAATTGTTGTGATTACGTGTGTTGAAATGGAGAGTGTGGCCCACCTCTCTCTATCTCTCTCTAACCCTCTCTCTATCTCTCTCTAATATTCACAACAACATTCACAACCCACTTCAACACAAAAAAACACAATAAAGTTGTGTGGACCCCACAAAAAATTCCAACATCCACATTCACAACCCCACTTTCACCCAAAAAAACACAATACTCTACTTTCCCGACACTATTCACCCATTCCAACAAACACAAATATAATCGCAAAAGAACAGGCCCTTAGACAACAAAAACCTAGGCTAAACAAGGGTTTAAATAGCCTAAAAGCCAAGCACAATACTTGACGAGTATGTTTTCAAAACCCGTTTCGAATTGGATTCGAATCCGAGCCCAAAATCTGCTTTAGAATCCTAGACCAACTTCAATTCGAGCCTTTTTCACGTGTTCATCGGCCGACATGCCCTGCAGCCTGCATGTCGACCATGGGCCTAAACCCGGCAATTACACCAGCTGCCGGCTGGGCCGCACCCGTGCACGCTCGCCTCTGTTGAGGAGGCTAGACATGAACTAATGATAATGCGAAGAGATTGACAAGTTACAATAGTACAATTTCGTAAATGACCGCAGTTGACTATATTCTATCTTGCATATCCACAGTTGGCATGTCGATGTTGTATGCCAATTTGCATATTGGCATCGTGACCTAATCATGTTTGCAAGTAATATTAGTTAAGTTGCTGGCGAGCCTCCCAACTGAGGGGAAATAGAATACAAATTTCAACGATTCCGTACATGTTAGTGCATGGGGCTTGGTTGTATTATCTTACTCTAATATCAACGGTTCTGTCTGCAATGCTTGCATCAATTATAATCACGGCTTTTGTTATTCAACTAACATAGCATCATCATCATAATTGTATATTTCCAAATGTACGTATCATTACATTATCTGTTTAAGTCAGGCATAGCAACTATTCATAAACAAAGCTTAAAATAGGACCCGTGAGAAAATACTGACAGGACACCATAAGCCCACCTCCAAGCTTTAGTTAATAATTTTTGCAACAAACCGCATAATGCGATAAAGTTTGGCTTAGTCCACAGGCCCCAACCACATGCATCCCTGCTCCTCTCATCAGCTTGCACATCACTTCAGCATGTGATCAGATCTCCCTTTTTGCACATCAAAGCCTCTAAACTTGTTCATATTCTAAACTTTGCAACATGATTGCAAAGTTACAAACTATACCTCTCCATCTTTGACCAAGTCTTCAATTTCTACCCAGGTGCTAACTGCAACAAGCTTTTACCCTAACTCGTCTATAGAAGATAAAACCTAAATTCACCACGGGAACGTGCACAACTAAAGATACAGGCTTCTACACCTACCCCGGTGGCCCCTATCAGATTTCAAGAATCATCTAAATCATTTTGTGGACATATTGAGGTCCCCCAGTGTCACATTACTATATAACTAACCTAGACTATTTAATTCCACCCAATTAAGATGATGGGCTACTTTCTTTGGGTCCAAGCCATCCCTCCTGCCCCCAAATCAGCAGCCATCTCAGCATGTCTAATATCAAGCGTATTAAACCCCTGCTGACTAAAAAATGTATTTGGATCCCTTCAACTCCTCCATCAAACCACATGGTGCATCCTTAAAACTATGTATAACATTTCATGATTAACAGAAACAGTAAGTTCAATATGCATCTATTCAGCAAGACCATGTAACTAAGCAAGTAAAACTACCAAATAAAAAAGAGGGAAAAGACGGCCAGAACAAAAATGACACTTGCAGGATCGTGAAAGGAAATGCATATATTACTACAAGTTATAGCATAAAATAAAGATTACCAGCCATTATTACTGTACATACACTAAGTAGAAAGATAGCAGATAGCCGGTACACACCTCAAGACAGTAGAGATGCTATTATGTTTCAGAAGATAACCAATTCAGCATTCCTCTTGGTTCCCGATATAACCAAGAAAAATGGACCACGGCGAGAGAGGCAAAGTTCAGATTACTTGAGCAGAGGATTAGAAGCCGTTCATCTCCAAAAGATAAGTCCGCCGCTTCGCCAACACTTTCACTGCTGCCCTAAAAGGGCCATCAAATGCTCCGGAAACGAATGCATCTGCCTCCCTCCTGCTAATACTGCTACCACTGACGCTAGCACCCTCGGAAGAAGGTTTGATCGCCACCAAAGTAGCTCCCTGCATTCCGGTCCCATTCGGGAGCTCCAAATACGGGGCGTATCTCAGCTTCATGTTGGAAGCTGGCACCTGTGTCCTATTAGAAGAAGCCGAGGCCGATAATGGCTTCTCCCTAAACTCCTTCAGCTGCTCTACTCCCATGACAAGTGTCCCCTGTTCATCTGCATCTGTGAACACCAAGCTTCTAAGTGTGGGATGGTCCTTAATTATCGGACGTAGCAAATAATGTCGTGTCGATGCAGCGATCAGTGAGCTAATGGTCCAGACCACCCTCAGCTTAAGCCCTCCATTCGTATAGAACGATTCGGGTATGCTCCCATTGTCCTCTAAACTTGGCTCCTGACGGTCAATCCGGGTTCCTCCCAAGATGACGCAGTTGTGCATAGTGCTCCCAAACTCTGCCCTCCATTTCAAGAGAACCCCTTCCTCAGTTCCAACATCACCTGCCGGGAGTTCGATCTTAAGGTTGCGAACGTGGGTGAAGTTCTTAAGGACTTGGGCAGGGGAGTGGTGGGAGAGCTGGGGGAAAAGGGGTTTGTTCCCCCCATTAGCATTGCGGAGGTTGTGGAAGGGCTTCAGGAGAGCGAAAAGCATGAATTTTAGAAAGTGAGAGAACAGATTGCGGGGTTTTGGAGAGGAAGGATTTGAAATGTCATCAGCATCCCCATCGCCAGTGACAACCCGATCAATCTTAACATAGACATCATGAACTAGCGGGACAAGGGCGTTGAAGCGTTTTGAGACAGCAGAGCAACGGCCTAGGGCACGGACATCCGCAACCTTATTAAGTATGTGGAGGACAATGGAATCAGGGATCGGGTCAAATTGGTCTTGCTCATAGACAGATGGATCGGCATGGATTCGGGTTTTCGACATTTCTTCCCTATAATCCCGATTAATAATAACTTGAATGGATTTTATGCAAAAAGGGTGAAGTCTCAAGTTTTCAGTGTGAGATGAAAAGCGTTGTTTCTGGATCTGAAACTTGTAAATGAGATGAGCAACAATTTAGATTGGACAAAATTATACTGACACCAAAGAGCTGAAGAATCCAAGTTGCATCCAATCGAATGATCTGGGGAAATAGAAATTACAAACATTAGAAGTACTTAATGTAAGACACAAAAGGCTAAAAAAATGCGAATGAAAATGATCTGATGAACAAGAACATGCTAAAAAAACTTCTCAAACTACACTGAATCAAAGATAAAATAAAAAACCAGTTAACAAAGAAACAGAGAAATGTGAAACTAATATAGTTGCACTAATTGATCTAGTAAGCAATCGTCTTCTCCAATTTACTGACAACTGCAACCAAAATATAATAAATTAGAGAGAGGAAAAGAGGGGGCTTTGCACGAATTGTCTGAATCAAGACTGAAAATTGAATTTTTATTCAGTCAATCATCACAAAACCTCCTAAAATCCCCAAATATGACACCGCAATTTCTAAAACACAATCCAGAAAACCGCTAAAAATAGTACTTCAACCCGAATTTTCCTTGAAACAGACTCCGAAAAACCCAAAAGAAAAACCGAAACAATGTCAACCAAATGCTTTTTTAAAGGGCAAAAGGAACTAACTTTTTTACCAGCAGATCGCCATTTTCCTTCGCAATCACTGTCACAGAACCCTAAATCATCAAAAGGAGACTCGTTTCGAGCCCACCAGAACCGCAGCCATCGTTCTTCACCGCTCTGATCTCCTCCAAAAGCCGCAACCCATCTCCATTTCAAAAACCCCTATAAACAGAGAAGAATTAAGGTTTCGGTGATCGTATCTGTCCAGATCCGAGCAAAATCGAGCAGATCGAGCAGCAAATTTCGGTACAAAGCGGAATTTTTTCGTTTTTGGGGGGGTAAAGATGAAGCTCTCTCTCTCTCTGGCGAAGTGGAAAATATGAAGATTTTTTTAGACCGCCACGGGCTAGAAGCGCACGAGGTATCTGGATAAATACCGGTCTGTTTAGGCCGTCCTTTATGACGGCAGACGTCACGGCGCCGTTAATCATGAGCGACGTTTGGGTATTTCGAGGCGGCAAGCCGTCACGGGGGCTTGATATTTTTACGCGCTGTTTTCTTTGGTTTCTACGCGTCGCTCAGATTTGGCTCATTCAACGACTGATTCTCGTTGTCGAAATGTTTTGCTCTTTTTTTGTTTGCGTATAGCACGTTATGTATGGAAGCGGTCTTTGGTCATTATCCACTAGCATCCACAATTACAACCACTATTAATGGGTGTCTTTGGGTTCCATTAATTTGTAAATACTTGTATGAATAATATACACATGGTTATGGTGGATACCATGAGCTATCATTTCTTCCAATTCTAACACGTTATCAGCACGCTCATTAGCTGAGACGAATCCCTGCCGACAGACGGATCGCGAGGACGCGGATTGGGCTTCTTTCTCCAAACTTCGCTAAATTCGGCAGGTAGGACCTAGAGGTAAAATCTTAGAAATCAATATATCAACATTTTTCATGCGCATGTTGAAAAACTACTTTTAAATTTGTTTTTAATAGATTATTTATTTAAAAAAATAAATCCACAGGGGTACACCGGAGCCGGCCACCCCCCCCCCCCCCCCCCCCCCCGCCGGGGGGGGGGGGGGGGGGGGGGGGGTGGGGGGTGGTGCTCTCGTATCCCCCCCTGTCGGGGGGCCTGCCACTGCACCACCCCCCCCCCCCTTGTCGGGGGGGCTCCCCCCCTCTGGGGGGCTCTTGATTCGCCGCCCCCCTGACCGGGGGCTCCTGCAGCGCCACCTCCCTCCCCCCGACGGGGGAGGGGGGGCTCCATTAGCGCTACCGATGCGCTGCTCTGGGCCAACAAATCTTCTTTTTCTGCAGCATTGATTCTATGATCTTAGGAGCACTGGCCGACGTGGCCCAAACGAAAGTCAAAAGACCTCTAGCGTCGAATGATGGAAAGCGCCAACCTGGAGCAAGATTTGAAATAACTGCTTCTGCCAGTGTAGACTTGCTTCACCCTTAGACTCGTTACGCATCTGACGGCAGCCATCCCCGGTTGACCCCTTCCCTTCCCCCATTTTTACACCCTAACCCTAGGGTGAGGGGGAGAAGGCATCCCCTGATGGGCCATGAGCCCAGTACAGAAAAATAAATAAAAAATAAAAATAAAAATCTGGGTATTTTTGGCTAACGGGCCTGAAGCCCGCAGCGAGCCCGCGGGCCTCTGGCCTGCATGCCAATTTTACCTTCTTATTCTGAAATTATTAAATATTTCAGAAAATACCTTATAAATCCCTGAAAATTCCAGAAATTTTGGAAAATTCGGAAAAAGTCTGAAAAAATTCTGGAAAATTTCAGAAAAATCAGGGAAAATCAGGGAGATGATATTGAGTATGACTAACCCATCTCGGTATATTTGGGGCAAGTTATAAATCTGTTTCTGAATTCTAAATATAATTCATAATCAATCACCTAATTTTTAATTGGATTAAAATTATTATTATTTCACGATTTAATAATTACAAGGATCCTGAGACCGCTCTATCGTTAGTTACCTAACCTAACGGGTAATGACGTTTACCCGTGATCCAATTAATTATTAAACGTAAATTTTATATATTTCTCCAATTAATTTGCTTGCGATGTTGAATAAAATAAATTGTTTATGCATGTGATGTTACATAATTATTTTATATAAACCACCTAGAATGTTGGTAAGACTACGTTCTGGTTTTTGGATCAGCCATTATTAGTCACCACTATTTATTTTCCTTGCATTTTTTCCCATTTTGAGTGAAAATGTAATGAGGAACTAAATGTAAAAGCCAAAGCCCAGAGATACTTACCATGAAGACAGAGGCAAAATTGCTAATGTTGGGACCTCCAAGGGTTTTCAAATTTTAATTTTAATTTTCTCGTACTTCGGATTGTATAATGGACTTTGGACTTTTATTATTTTTTTGGTGGTGACCGGCCGATCCCCACAACTATTTTCGTTTTACTACTATGCATGTCTTAATTTTTGAAAAAATAATTAATTCATGATTATTTCATGCTTAGCTAAATGGCAAAGATTGCGAGCGTCGATTTTGATGTCCTCGATGCGGCTGGCAAAAAATTACTTGAGCTGGCAGTTGGACCTGAAGTTCCACTTGCGCTCACAGGGCCTAAGTCAACAATTCAAGCTCCAGCTACGGCTGAGACAACTGGTGAAGGGACTTCTACTGTTAGAGTCTTCGATATAGAGAAGGCGAACGCCATTATCTATATCAGGAGACATATTGATCGGACCCTGAAGGGCCGAATATTTAACAGTGGAAGACCATCATGAACTGTGGACAACACTTGAGGACATATACAAACATCAGAAAGATGTGATCCTCACTCGTGCACGTTATGAGCGGGAAAATCTCCGACTTCAAGACTTCAAGTTCGTAGCTGAGTATAACTCTGCTCTCCATAACATCACCTCACGCCTGAAGTTGTGTGGTGAACAAGTCTCGGATACCCGCATGCTTGAGAAGACATATACATTCTTCCATGAGAAGGATGCAATTCTCATGCAACAGTATCGTGAATGCAAGTTCACGAGGTACTCTGATTTACTCTCATGCCTTCTTATGGCAGAGCAGAACAGAGATCTCCTACTGGCCACTTATAACCTACGTCCTGCTGGTTCTGCTTTTCTCCCTGAGGCTCACACAGTTTCTTCCCAGAAGATGAAGAACAAGCACAAAGGTAGATACAACAAGGGGAAAGCTGCGAAGAAGCAGACCAGAGCTCCTCCCCAGAACAACAATAACGAGGGAAAGAAAAAGAATACGTGGAAGAGGACTACCTCTGGCCAGACATCTGCTCCCAAGAAAAATTGGGAAGACAAATGCCACGGATGTGGCATGATTGGACATTGGTCCTGGGTCTGTCGTACTCCACGCCACCTCCAAGATTTGTATATGGAAAGCCTGAAGCCTTCTGATGAAACAAATTTTGTGGATATACAGCCTCCTACTCGGTTCACCACCGAGGATTTTGAGAATAACGACTTCCTTGACTAAGGCTGATTTATTTATCTTTAAAGTCTTTTTCATTAATGCATGATGTATCTTCAATTATGTCCTTCTATTAATGAATCAAATGTAGTTTTCCTTTTCATAAAAGTTTTTACATTCTTTTCTAGAGATGAAGTGTGAATGCCTAGTGGACAGTGCCTCCACGTACACGATCCTTTGAGACAGATGCTATTTTAATAGCATCATTAATTATCATGGTCCAGTCACTACAATTTCGGGACTATATAATATAATATAAAGATCAGGTGAAGCAATTTTATTGCTCCCAAACCAAACGCAAGTTATAATAAAATATGCTTTATTTTTTCCAAAATCAAACAGAAATTTACTAAGTTTCAAGGACATCCGTTTAAACCGATATCCCTTGGAAACTGATGATTTCAATAATATTGAATATTTGTATGTTACTCGTCATAAGGATGGTATTAAAACCATCCTAGAACGTTTTAAAGGACTCCCGTTGGGCCTTTATCAAACATATATCCATCCTAGAGAAGCTAATCTGATGGTACACCGGCAGTGTACTACATCACTAGAATTCAGTCTCTGGCATTATAGACTAGGTCACCCAGGATCGGTAATGATGCACCACATCATAACCCAATCCCGTGGACATAATTTGAAGAACCTGAAGATTCTTCAAAAGGGTGATTTTCCTTGTCCCTCCTATTATAATGGTAAACTAGTAAACTAATTACGAGACCATCCCACCTGAAAGTGGGGTTTGAGTCTCCTAGCTTCTTGGAGAGAATACATGAGGACATTTGTGGGGCCAATTCACCCATCAAGTGGTCCATTTCAATACTTTATGGTACTAATAGATGCATCTTTCAAATGGTCGTTTGTGTGACTTTTGTCCACCCGCAACCTAGCTTTTCCAAAGCTATTGTCACAAATAATAAAGTTGCGGGCACATTTCCAGATAATCAGATTAAAAAATACGTCTGGACAATGCTGGGAAATTCACTTCACAAGTCTTTCAAGACTATTGCCAAGCGACTGGCATTGAAATTGAACATTCAGTAGCTCATGTTCACACCCAGAATGGTTTAGCTGAGTCGCTTATAAAGAGACTGCAATGGATTGCTCGTCCATTGCTAATGCAATCATAGTTGCCTGTGGATGCATAGGGACATGTCATTTTGCATGTCGCTTCGCTTATCAGAATACGACCATCTGGTGGTCACATTTTATCGCCGATGCAGCTTGCATATGGTGTACCTCCCAATATTTCTCACTCGAGGGTATTCGGTTGTGCAGTCTATGTCCCCATATCACCTCCATAGAGGACTAAAATGGGTCATCAACGCTGTCTTGGTATCTACATAGGGTATGATTCGCCCTCCATTATTAGATACCTTGAGCCCCTAACTGGCACGTGTTTAAGGCTCGTCTTGAAGATTATGAGTTTGACGAAAATTCTTTTCCCAAACTTGGCTCACAAACCAAGAAGCCTGAAGCTTCAGAGACCATTTCTTGGGACACTAAGTCTTTGTCTTATTATGATCCGCGTACTAATCTGTGTGAAGATGAGATCCTGAAGATCCTTCATATTCAGAATACATTACATTTACTCCCGGACAAATTCACTGATAACCAAAAGATTATTAGATCACACGTCCATGCTGCCAATACGCCAGCTAGGATTGACATCCCCAAAGATGGGTGCAATCCACCGACATCAGAATCAGCCGTACCTCAAATAAAAAGAGGATGACCGCCTGGCTTCAAGGATAAATTCCCTCGCAAGATGAAAATACCTGGAGAAATAACGAATATCCCACCACAGAATGCTGAGCTCAGACCAGTAACCTCTCCACTCCTTCAGTCCCTCCGAAGAGGACAATAAAGGAGAAATATCATTAACTTTCGTACGTACTGGGGAGGTACTGGACAGAAAAAGCACTGTCGTCGTCGTCGACTTCGCGTTCGATATTGATGTTCACGTCGCTCAATGCGACGATGATATCGATCCATGATCTCTAGCTGACTGCAAATGCAGAGAAGATTGGCCAAAATGGAACGAAGCAATATGAGCTCACTCTTGAAACGCAAAGTTTTTGGACCAGTAGTCCAGACACGTGTAAAACCTGTGGGATACAAGTGGGTATTCGTAAGAAAAAGAAATGAGAATAATCAGATCATACGCTACAAAGCATGGCTTGTAGCTCAAGGATTTTCCCAACGACCGGGGATAGATTATGAAGATACATATTCCCCAGTTATGGATGCGATCACATTCCGATCCATAATAAGCTTAACATCAATGGAAGGCCTAGAAATGCGGCTCATGGACGTTGTGACTGCATATCTATATGGCAATATAGATAAAGATATCTATACGAAACTTCCAGATGGTTTCAAAATACCAACAGAAATAAACAAATAGACCTTAGGACGTCTATTCTGTTAAGCTTCAAAGATCATTATATGGTCTTAAGCAATCGGGAAAAATGTGGTATAACAGACTGAGTGAATTCCTTGTTCAATAAGGTTTCACCAAAAATGAAGTCTGCCCTTGTATTTTCATTAAAACCACGGGAACGGGATTCGTATTAGCCGTCTATGTAGACGACTTAAACCTCATCAGATCTCCTGCAGAGATTGATGATATATCTGCAAGTCTCAAACTAACATTTGAAATGAAAGACCTAGGCAAGACTAAATATTGTCTTGGCTTACAGATAGAACACCTCAGCGGAGGAATCCTGTTACATTAATCCACATACACAGTGAAATTACTTAAAAAATTTCATATGGATAAGAGCCATCCTCTAAGTACACCAATGGTCGTTAGATCTTTGGATGTACATAAGGACCCTTTCCGGCCGCTAGAAAAGGGGAAGGAAACAGTAGGTCCTGAAGTACCTTACCTTAGTGCCACTGGAGCACTTTTATATCTGGCAAACTGCACGTGACCAGACATAGTGTCTGCAGTCAACCTACTAGCCAGATACAGTTCAGCGCCCACAAAACGACACTGGAATGGAGTTAAGCAGCTTCTACGCTACCTCCAAGGGTCCATTGACCTGGGATTATTATTCCCGAAAGGTGGATCTTCCACTTTGATTGGTTATGTAGATGCAGGTTACAGGTCTGATCCACACACAGAGAAATCACAGACTGGTTTCGTGTTCAACTACGGTGGTACGGCCATTTCCTGAAAATATGTGAAGCAGACCACCACATCAGTCTCATCCAACCATTTAGAGCTCCTGGCGATCCATGAAGCTAGCAGGGAATGTGTCTGGCTTCGTTCAGTCATTCATCACATTCTAGTGAAGACCGGCCTGAAGACGGACGACCTTGAGCCAACCATTTTATTTGAAGGTAATGCAGCTTGTATAGCTCAACTACAAGCTGGTTACATCAATGGCGATAGGACGAAGCACATCTCTCCCAAGTTCTTCTGGACGCACGAGCTACAAGAGCAGAAGCAGATTGAAGTACGACAGATTCAGTCTTATAATAATTTAGCTGATCTGTTTACTAAGGCATTGCCTAGATGTACTTTTAGAAAGCTTGTAAAAGATATATGGATGCGACAGCTGAAAGACATACAATCTTGACGCTTGTACGGATCAGGGGGAGTCACTTGTGTATTGTACTCTTTTTTCTTAAGCTGCTGGTTTTTCCCACTGAGTTTTCCACAACAAAGGGTTTAATGAGGCAAAACACGGCAATTCTGCATCCAGCAGTATCCACCCCATATTAGCGTATTGGATCCTAAAGAATTCATATGCTAAGAATGGATGGATGTGGGGAGTGTTATGAATGGGGGAGACCTTTGGTCTCCACCCACTAACATCCACCATTACACCCACTATTAGTAGGTGTCTCTTGGGTTCCATTAATTTGTAACACCTATATGAATAATATATATATGGCTATGGTGGATACCATGAGCTATCACTTCTTCCAATTCTAACGTAAGATATTTTTTTACTTTTATTTATTAAAAGACATCGATTTAGCTTTTTTATGAAAAATGTTCGCCTTTTAAAATTAATGAAATTTCCGTTTAACGCTTTATTTGAAGAAAAACTTCCACACACCGCTAATTTATTTATTTTAATCATCATTTAAAAATAATTTACTCATGATCCGCAAAGGCACATGAAATCATTTAGCATTTACACAAACAGTAAAATCTGGTGTACTTTCGTGTAGGGTCAGACCAATGTGTTATGATTTTTATGTTATATGCATTATTACAGGAGAGCATACTAACTTCCGATTTTTTTTAACTTTATATATTTCTTTGTTATCATCAAAATGATGGATAATGTTGGATTTTAGATACCTCCTGTAACGGCCTGCATTTTAGGCGTGTTGGGTTGCGTGTGTGGACGTATTTTACTTCAGTAGTCCGTGTATTTTTTCGTCCGAGTGGTCTTTGATTCTACATGTCGACGCGTACGCGCCCCGATTTGTATACTTCGCCATAGCGTAATTACTATTACCATTAAACTAATTACCCTAACCCCCATTTAATTAATCAACCCCAACCCCTTTAATCACCTCCTTTGGCAGATGAAATACAACATCATCTTTAAATCAAAACCACACCCTCTAAATGCTTGGTTTCCCTGCATTATAATCCCCTAATGCACATCCATCGGCAAATCCCCAAGCCCCCTTCATCAATCAGCAAATCCCCCCTCCTTCACCAAATAGCAAACAAACCACAACCCAAAAATCAATTAAACCCAAATTCCTTCATCCCAAAAATCAAACAACCAAATCAAAACAGAAATTGAAGGTGGAATCGAATCAACATCATCAAAATCCCCTCTCATGTACTTCCCCCTCCCCCTCCTCCTAGCTGCCGCACCACCGCCCCGCCTTGCATGCGCACCTGTCGCCCAGGCCGCCGCCCCTTGCATGCACGCGCCCTGCCCTAACCACCCAGGCCGCTGCCCTTGCACGCGTGTGCCGCTGCCCCGCCTCCCAGGACGCCACCCATCCGCCCCTCTCGCGCCCTAACCGTCGCCCGGAGCCCCTAGCCCACCTCTACAGTGCGCCCCTAGCCCGCCTCCGCCGTGCGCTCTCTGCAACACAAAAAAGGGAGAAAGAAAAGAGACAGATCGAAAGAGAGAGTGAGAGGTAAGAGTAAAGTAAGTTATGATTTATTATATAAGGTTAAGTTTATATATAAAGCTAAGTTATAATTTATTATATAAAGTTAAGTTTATGTATATAGTTAAGTTATAATTTATTATATAAAGTTAAGTTTATATATAAAGTTAAGTTATAAGTTATTATAAATAATTTTATAAGTTTTCTTTTTATTTTCAATATGATTGATTAGTCATAAGTTAGGGTATATCATAAAAAGAGATAGTGTATTATTAATAACAAGTTAGTTACATGTTTTAGTATATTATGTGTAGCTAACTCATGTTTGTAACGCATGTGGACCCAGGTATCGCTACCGCTGATCGAACCTCGTCTTTCACGACACGGCGTATCGATAACTCATCGTACCCTTGCTATGGGTATATAAAATAATAATAAATGCATGCTAAAACTAGTTTCATTTCGTTTTCAAAGTATTTCGATTGAACAGATAGATAAGCTAAAATGCACAGTATCGTAAAAGAATCAACCGGTCTACATGTTATGGTTGACTGGAAAAAGTGACAATCTAGTAAATGACTCGCAAATTACAAATCTGGTAACATCACAGACACTAGTGGTTTTGGGGTAACTTATAATAGCGAGTGTGCGGGAGCGACCGGTCCGATCTTTGTTGTTGTCACCGTTCGGGTTCTAGCAACCCCTTCAAAGTTGGAAGGTGACAAATTCACGGTCTTGATCATAGATTATTGAACAGTATTGTATTTGTTGCACAGTTTTGGTTTAACCTGGGTTCACACACCTGTGGTATCAGGTGGACTCTTGGTTGCTCACTGTACTCCGCATTATAAGTCACGTTCTAGGTTCGGCACAATTATACTCTCGTAAACTTGTCATCGTTAATAATGTTTCTTTTAATTGCGGATAAATTGTGAAAGTTGTAAATCTATAAAATTACGTTTCTGCTCTATTTCCATACCATTATTGTATGCACTTTATCTCTAGTCTCTGCTAGTTTGCCATACTTGTATATTGTTTTGAATTCCATGCTAGAGATACTTTGAGTTACGTCTGACCCTGGCGACCCCCTTCTTTTTGTGGTGGACCTGCCAGATACCTGACAGGTGGACGAGGTGACACCTGAATTAGCAGACGTCGAGCTCGCAGTTGAGTTTGACCAGGAGGACGCTGGTTACTTAGAGTGAGTGTGAGAGCGTTATGTTATCTTATGTTTTTATTTCCAAAGTGTGGCTTGGTGTGTATTTGTATTCGGATTGTATTTCCTTTTTTGCATGATGCTGGTTTGTAATAAGGCTATATTTCATTTCATGTAACAGTATTTGGTATATTTCTGCAACGGAGCCTATATTGACTTCACTGGTACCTAGCAGGACTTGCGCATGTACCGAACTGTAACGGGCCCCGGGAGTGGGTCGTTACAAGTTTGGTAGCCCATGCAGGTCCGCGCTAAATACCACATGAACAGTACATGAAGTTCAGAATGTGTCATATAAAATACTCAATGGAACTGATCAAACCTTATGAAACACAAGTAAGCAATGGAAAGGAACACTTCAGCAAGCAAGAACAGTGCTTTTGGATCCGGGACCAATCTCCTGAATGTGGTCTGATGTGTCCATATTTTCTATCTTTTTCATATCATTATCTCATCGCATTGCATATCATTTTCGCTCCCAAATCCTACTTTTTACTACGATTATGCGTTTCTGACAATATTTTCGAGTTTCGTAGTGCTTTGTGATTTTTCAGGGATTTTGGTGCGATTCGGACCCCTATCCGGGTATGGACACATCCGACGTGCCTATGAGCTCGTTGGCGGGGCTCTAGAGGAGTTCGCCGTGTCTTCGGAGCCGTTGGAGGAGAGAAAGGAGAAAGAGAGCAGAGAGAGAAGCCCAGGATGCTGCAGCATATGTTTCCAAGAAAATACTCGGCCCGAGTAGCTTGCTACCCGGACCGAGTCATATTAGCTTGATGAAGCAGCGGATACGGGTTGACGCGGACCGAGCAGCTCATCTGCTCGGTCAGGTAGCCCTAGATTTCACAGCCCGAGCAACTAACCGAGTAGGTCCTACTCGGTCCGGATCAAATTCTCCAAGCAGCCGAGCAGCAAGCTACACGGTCCGGATTACTGACCGAGCAGCAGCTGCTCGGACCGAGTAGCCTACTCGATCGGCACTTCCCAGGGCATTTTTGGAAAGATTTTGAAACGCGCGATGCACGCGATTTGGGCAGCAGCTGAAGCTCGCGATTGCGAGCTTTGCTCGGGGAGTTCATTCTAGCTTTGTTTTTGGAGAATTTTTGGAGAGCTGGGGCGATTTTTCTTGTAGGGAATTTTTGGGATTAATTCTTGTAGCGAATTTTGGATCGATAATTGAAGATTACTGCTTTTTGTTCTTTTCTGTATCTGTTCTTCATCCATTCTCGCTGTAAGTTATTTTAGCCCTAATTTCTGGATTGATATAATGTTTTCTTCCGTGAAATTGATATTTATGTGCGTTTCTATCGTCATGAGTGAGTAGATCCATTCTAGGGTTGATGGGTGAACCCTAGGATTTTCGGGGGAAAATGTAGATCTGGATCCCTACGTTGAATTGGGGATTTAGGGTTGTATTTTGGTAGATCCTACCGAATCCGTAAATAACCCGTACTGAGATCATGCCCACAGTCTGTAGAACTGATGTGCTTAAGGGGTATCTAGGGATTCGAATAGGGAAATCGGTGGATCCAATCAAGGCACGTGACCATGCTCGGCTCGCGCCTTGAGGGGATCCATCGACGAACTATACCGATACGTTGACGGCTACCGCCATTGCGTCAACGAGAACCACCGAAATACCCCGCAATTCTAACCCACGAGAGTGGTACAAATTGGGGGATTAATTCCCTAGACCTAATGCAATGTGAGGATCTGATCCCAACATCCACCCCCGATGATCCTAGCGGCGATCCCTAAAGCCCTAGTCCTTTTATTATAATAACACAACAACAACCAACCCATATCTTTCACTCCGACCGCTACCTCACTTCTAAATTTAGGAATAGACTGAGATTATCACAGACACTATCACCGCCCCTGTGGGATTCGACTATCTTTTATACTATAACTCGACACCGTCTGCTTGCGGATTGAGCCCGGAGTCGTAGCCTAGGGGCCATATTACGCCTGGCGATCGTGACACCGCCAGGTGGATCCTAGGTGTAGATTGCTGGTGCGTCATGGTCCAACTAGATTGATGCTGGTAATGGAGCCAACAACGGTCCAGACACGACATCACTCCCGACTGCACCATTGACTACAGAGGATTTCATGCGGGGTATTTATACCCTTCATCAGCAGCTTAGACAGGCTTTTCTTAGAGAGCCAAAAGCCGAACCGAGTGCTTACCACTTTTGAGCGATGAACCCGAAGACCTTCTATGTGCCCGAGAACCATCTCCAAGCGGAGGAATGGCTCAGGAGCATCACTGATGATCTGAGAGCATCTCAGATTCGAGAAGAAGCATGTGTGGCTACCGCCAAGAGACAACTGACTGATTGTGCTCGAGACTGGTGGCAGACGGTAGAAGACCGCTTGGGATTGCCGATTTAATAGGATGTCTTCACCAATACCTTCAACACCCAGTACTTTCTGCCTCAGGCAAAGATCATGATGAGGAAGAATTTCATCAACCTGAAGCAGGGCTCGATGATTGCATACCAGTATGACACTGAGTTTTCCAGGCTCAGCAGGTTTGCCCCAGAGATGGTTACAGATGCATTGACTCGAGCCCAGCATTTTCAGCAGGGACTTAGCATTGAGATTCGGAGAAAGTTGGTCACTGCTAGTTCGACCACGCATGATACAGTTCTGACCATAGCCCATAACCATGAGATGGTCGAGAAGGAAGCGGATGAAGATCTTAGATTGACAGCTCCTGTGAGGCCCCCGCCGACCCATGTTGGGCCAAGCAGACGGCCACAGATGCACCTCCCTATTCAGCAGACTCAGTTTAAGAAACCAATGCAACAGCAGCAGGCCCACCCGGTCTGCCATTTTTGTGGGAAGCCTGGACACTTCAAATCAGAGTGTTGAGGTTTTTTTGGCCTTTGTCTGGTTTGTGGGGGTGTCAGGACACATGGCTAGGGATTGCCCATATTTTAAGCCACGTGCTCCAGCCCCAGCTCCCCGTGCTGCCTCGACTGGGAACGCTCCACAGCGTCCACCTCTACTGCCACAGCAGATGGTGTTTCAGCAGGTAAGGCAGCAGCCACCACCGAAACCCCAGGCTTACACCATGACCGTCGAAGAGGCCGAGGCTACCGGTCAAGTGATCACATGTATATTTCTAGCATAGTTAGTGAATCACTCCTTTCATTAGCATTGGTTGCTTAGATTAGTGTTTGTAACGTAGGTGTCGTACTAGTAGCTGGGAAACCCGCCCTCTCCTTGTTCGACTCAGGAGCATCACACTGCTTTCTGGCGAGTCGATTCGTTCGCACCCACACTGTTTCTGTCAAAACTTTAACTACCGATTGGAACGTCAACACGGGTAGCAAAGTGATAAAGGCGACCAGTGGGTATCCTCAATGCCCCGTGGTGATTTGTGGGCGAGCGTTATTCGCTGACTTCATGATAATAGATATCCCGAACTTTGATGCTGTATTCGGGATGGATTGGTTAGGAACTTTCCATGCCACCATCGACTGTCGTCGAAGGAGGGTAACCTTCTATATTCATGATCATCCAAAGTTCGAGTTTATTAGTGGGAGCAGATCTGTAGGTCCGGTGAAGTACAAAGCCAGGTCGGCCGAAGCAGTAGCAGCCGTAATAAAAGCTGAGCCTGAAATACCAGAGGTGGTTCGAGAGTTCATCGATGTGTTTCCAGACGACCTTACAGGTTTGCCTCCGGATCGCACCCTCAAATTTTCCATCGAACTAATGCCAGGAGCCCAGTCGATGTCCAAGGGACCATATCGTTTAGCACCATCTGAGCTAGAAGAATTGCAGGCCCAACTTAATGAACTTCTGAAGAAGGGATGGATACGACCCAGTGTATCTCCATGGGGATCTCCTATATTGCTGGTGAAGAAGAAAGACGGATCCCTACGCATGCGCGTTGACTACCGCGAGCTGAACCAAGTCATCGTGAAGAACAAATACCCTCTACCGCGCATCGACGATCTTTTCGACCAGCTCGGTGGGTTAAGCATTTATTCGAAGCTGGATCTGAGGACATGGTACCATCAAGTGAAGGTGAAGGACGAAGATGTTCCCAAGACTGCATTCAGAGCCAGATACGGACATTATGAGTACTTAGTAACACCGTTTGGTGTGACCAATGCACCCGTGGTATTTATGAGTCTCATGAACTAAGTATTGTATGAATACTTGGACAAGTTCGTAGTAGTCTACATCGACAACATTCTCATCTATTCGAAGAATGCGGTGGAGCATGCAGAACATCTCAGGAAGGTTCTCAAGACCCTGAGAAGACACAGCTTTATGCCAAACTTAGTAAGTGCGAGTTCTGGCTAAACGAGGTGGCGTTCCTAGGCCACATGGTGTCCTGAGAAGGGACTGCTGTTGATCCTGAAAAGTAGCTGATGTTCAAAACTGGCCAGTCCCCCGAACGGTGACCGAGATTCGAAGTTTCTTAGGACTTGCTGGCTACTATCGGAGGTTTATCAAAGACTTCTTGAAGATCGCAGGAGCCATGATGCGATTAACGAGAAAGGATGTGGTGTTTGTTTGGTCGAAAGCATGCGAGGATGCTTTCTAGGAACTGAAGAATAGGTTGACGACTGCACCCATTTTGATCATTCCAGATCGATCAGGCGGATTCGAAGTCTTCTGTGATGCATCTGGCAAGGGACTTGGATGCATGCTACATCAACACGGTCGAGTCGTAGCATATGCATCCAGGCAGTCGAAGATCCATGAGAAGAACAACCCTACTCATGATCTTGAGTTGGCAGCAATGATTTTTGCATTGAAGATTTGGAGGCACTTCCTATTGGGGGAGCACGCGAAGGTGTTCTCGGATCATAAGAGTCTGAAGTATCTCTTCACTAAGAAGGAGCTCAATATGCGTCAGAGATGATGGGTCAAGCTCATGGCAGATTATGACATTGACCTTCAGTACCATCCTGAGAAGGCCAATGTCGTACCTAATGTGTTGATTCGTCTACCAGCGGTGATGATGCTTATGACTCATTGGAGGTTGCAGCACCGGGAGATGGGTATAGAAGTGATTCTACCAAGGATGTCTGCATCGTTGATGGGCATGCACATCCAGTCGACGTTGGTAGAGAGGATCAAAACTGCTCAGATGGATGACGGAAAGCTGCGGAAGATCAAAGACCTGGTAATAGCAGGCCAAAGGCCAGAGTTTAAGATTCATGCAGATGGATCCCTGAGGTTTGAAGACCGGATCTGTGTACATCTGGCGCCATCAGAGAGGAGCTGTTGGAGGAAGCTCACAGTTCTCCATACTCTATACATCCTGGAGGTATCAAGATGTATCAAGATCTGCGACAACATTACTGGTGGCATGGCAAGAAGAGAAACGTCGCACGGAGCGTGGCGAAGTGTATTGTGTGCCAACAGGTGAAGGCTGAACATCAGAGGACTGCCGGCTTATTATAGCCATTGTCCATTCCGAAGTGGAAATGGCAGCATATCACGATGGACTTCGTGACTGGACTACCCAAGAGTACGAAGCAGAATGACGATGTCTGGGTGATCGTATATCGATTGACCAAGACAATGCACTTCATTCCTTTCAGAGTGGGCCATTCTACAGAAGTGTTGGCCAAGAAGTACATGGATGCGATTATGAAGCTGCATGGAGTTCTAATCAGCATTGTCTAAGACAGAGATACCAGGTTCACATCTCGTTTCTGGAGGAGCCTTCAGGAGAGCTTGGAAACCCACTTGAGCTTTAGTACAACTTACCATCCACAGAAGATGGTCAGTCAGAATGTACTATACAGATACTTGAAGACATGCTGCGGGCATGTATGCTGGACTTCAAGGGATCATGGGAAGACCATCTCCATTTGGTGGGGTTTGCATACAACACTAGCTACCAGTCTAGTATTGGCATGGCGCCTTTTGTGACACTGTATGGGAGGAAGTGTCGACCCCCCTTGAGCTGGGATGATGTGGAAGATCGAGAGTTGGTTGGTCCTGAGCTAATCACATAAGTCATGGATGTGGTTTGGACCATCAAAGAGAAGCTGTAGCTGGCTCAGGACAGGTACAAGCATTGGACAGATGCAAAACGTTGACACCTGAAGTTTCAGCCAGGTGATCATGTTTTTCTGAAGATCTCGCCCAACCGAGGATTGATTCGTTTTGGTCGGAGAAGAAAGCGTAGTCCTCGATTCATTGGGCCTTTCGATATTCTGGAGCGAGTTGGAGAGGTGGCCTACAAGCTTGCACTACCACTGCCTTGGAGGCGGTGCACAATGTGTTCCACATCTCGCAGTTGCGTCGCTATGTGAGCAACCCTAGTCATGTCGTGGATTACTCAGAGATCGCAGTTCGTCCGGACTTGACATACGAGCAGCAACCAATGGAGATCCTAGATCGACGCCAGAAAGTCTTCAGGAGCAGGGCTACTGATCTAGTCAGGGTGATGTGGCATCGCGTCTCGACAGGAGAATCTACCTGGGAGCGAGAGGAAGAGATGCAAGGACGTAACCCCTACCTTTTCCCTGCCATGTAGAGAATTCCGAGGACGGAATTATTCTAAGGAGGGTAGGATTTAACGACCGGTATTTTAGGCGTGTTGGGTTGCATGTGTGGCCGTATTTTACTTCAATAGTCAGTGTATTTTTTCGTCCGAGTGTTCTTTGATTCTAAGCGTCG
>JAULAV010004056.1:0-25000 GCA_030789695.1 Scilla litardierei | reverse complement strand
TTTTTTTTTTTTTTGGATAGAACGGAAATTTTTAAAGCGCACGATGAGCCTCGGGCCTTGATCTCTCGCATCCCAGAAAGTAGCAGAGGGAGGATGCCAATAGAGCAAAGGCTCATGGGCATCCACAAGTTTAAAACAAAAGAAAGAAGATAACACATGTTTCACATATAGGTCCCCTTAATTTCTGAAGTGAAAAATGGAACTGATTTTTGCAGAAACATCTTATGTCTCATATTAAAACGAAATTCCAAACAATGCGTACAAACAATCCACAAAAGGATCACCAAAACATTTACCATAATCAAAACAAATTTCGAATCGAGACAATGTCTCGGAGTTGGAGTTGTGATCCCGCTGAAGACGAGCTCCCTTTCAAGACAAAGCATGGATCGAGACAAGGAGATTTGACTCAGAAAAGCTCTGTACACACCCTTTGCTAATTTTCTTCTTTGAAATTCGACTACAAGTTCACATCCTTTGTTGATTATATACACACAACTTCCCCCTAACATGGATGCTACACACTAGGTCGTGCTGATACAATTAAGCTTTAGTTTCCTTGCAATTTGCTGCAGTGGATTCTTCTTCCTCGGATTTCCTTTCTTTTTCTTGCTGCTCTTCTTCTTCTTCTTCTGCAAATTTTCAATCAGCAATCATCATGTTAGCAGCAGTAACTAAAACGACTTTTACATGTTAGTTGATGTAATGCCGAGGCCAATCGGGCTAACAGAGAACTGAGAGCGACATTTTGCAACACAAAAACTTGATCGCATCAAGTTGAGACGTGCGCGTGGAGTGTTTAAAGGACAGATGTTTACATTTGTGACAGGCATGAAAGAGATAATAAAAATTAGTAAAGCTTTTTTTTTGATACATCGGAAAGCAGGAAACATGGGTCGTGGAACACGGATACACCCGTCTTGATCGCTTAACCCCAAACACGGAGAAGCCATGTATCCATCGGCGCCATAAACGTTGTAAAATAAAGAAATATAAAAGGGGATGGGGGTAGTGGGATTCGAACCCGGGTCTCCACCGAGACAGCCGAGTGATTCAACCACTAGGATGAGCACCAAAATTAGTAAAGCTTTGAAGCAGCGTGAGAATGCAACTGTTTGAGTAAGGGGTGCTGAAATTTGACTACAGATGAAACAAACAGTATCCACGTATGATAAATCGTGGTAAATATCATACGTGGTAAATACAGATCGATCGTTGTCTAGCATCATTGTCATATGTTTTTGATGCTGATTACATGATGGGTGTGCTCATTGCCCAATCTGCAATTGTAACCCTGCGTGCATGAGGGAAGGCATTAGTTTAACAAGTTTGATTGTGACTTGGATTAACTCATCATTTAGTCCAATAAGAGCACACTTGATCATCGTCGAATGGGGATGAGAATGGTCATGCCAAAAGCCCGATTGGCCTCCCAACTGGGCACATCTTCAGCAACAACAACTCCATGATGTAATGCCGAGGCCAGGCGGGACGTCGACGGTGGAGGAAGTAGTGGTGGTGTAGAGTTTTTGAATAAAAGATGGTGTTGGTGTTGATATTGAGGAGGGAGATGATGGAAGATGACGAGGATCATTGCAATGGTGTGGATGGCAGTGGAAGGGGGAGGGATGATGGAAAAAAATTAATTTTGGCCTTTTTAAAAAGATGATTATGATCTTTTTGAGGAGAAAGAAGATGATGTTGATGATGTTTAGGAACTTTGATGACAACGACGAGGGGAAATAGGGTGATGATCATTGCAATGTGTGGGTGGGTGGTTTTTTTTGGTTTTTTTGTTATTTTGTTATTTTTTTTGGGTTTGGGGGGGGGGGGGGGGGGGGGGGTGGTGGTTGCGGTTGGAGAAGGGAGAAGATAACATTAATATATGACTTTTTAAGAAGAAGAAGTTGATCGGTTGAGGAAGTTGATGTTGGGTGGATAAATGATGAAGAAGATGAGAAATATCTGTTACCAAAGAGCAATAGCTCATCGGTATATTCCTCGCTTCCCACCAGAGACGACCAGGGATCGATCCCTGGTGGGCACGGGGCTCACGCACGCGCTTAGCCAAAATTTCCGATGGATAAAAAAAAAGATGTGTACGATGAACGCGGCGGTGTACCGCACGGTGGTGGAGGGGTAACATATGTAATTAATTTAAGGGGTTTTGTGTAATTTTTGGTAACTTTTGTGTAATTTTGTTAATTTTGAAAATAAAAAAATGAAAATTTAAAAAAATTTCAATCAAAATTACAATATAAGAAAAGCAATAAATGAAGATTTGGAAAATTTTGAAAAAATAACAAAGAAATGAAGAATGAATACGCCAACGGAAAACCCCAAGCTAAATGAAATAAAATTAACATAAAAATCATTACATAAAAAAATTATTATTATTTAAACATGGCCCCCGATTTTTTAACAAAATAAAGAAAAATGTCAATCTAGAACAAAGAAAAAACGGAAAAAATGGTGAAAAAATAAAATATAAAAAAATTATCATTTACAAAAAACTTCAATTCAACGAGCAAACCAAAATATGAAAAAATTTAAAGCAAATAATACCTAAATAAAATGAAAGTGAAACATAAATATCATAACAAAAACTTGAGACGGTTTAAATCGAAAGGTTTTAAAGAAATAACAAATCAAAAATAAAAATAAAAAAGTAGGCAAAAACGAAGGAGGTGTGGAAAAAAAATAAAAAGGGAAACAAAATAAAAGTTTATGGTAATGTTTTGAAACTAAGTATGATAGAGATATTTCCATTAACACAATTATGGCAATTTTAGGTAACATAAGTTAAACTTTAATTTTCATAGTTTTGGATAGAGGAAAACATAAAAGAATTTGGTAGTTTACGTAAATTTGGCCTTCGGCTAAGTTGAGAAATAAAGCAATTTCAAATGAAATAGTGCTTTTTAGGTTAAAAGTGACATTTTACTTGCATGAAACAAACAGAATACATCACATAAAAAGCGCACACAAACCGTAATCCTCATGTTAATGTAAATTTGCAGGGATCTCTTGCACAGTTGAAGAACTATTGTGTGTGAATTGCAGACATTACCGAGTAGTCAGTACCACCATCATCCAAGCCAATACTCTCTGTACAAAGGAAGTAAACCAAATCAAACCAATAACAGTGAACACAAAAACAGGGAGAACCGACATTAGATTTCGAGCATACCATTCTCATCCTCTTCGTCGATCCATTTATCCCAGTCAACTTTAAGGAAAGCAGGTGGTTTCCCTTCCGGCTTCAGCAATCTGCTCCACCATTTCTTTTCAGTTTTCTTCACAGTACACGCGATGTTCCTTACGCCAATGTTAAACTTGCTTTCCTGTAAACAGCCGTGCACAATCATTAAAAGTGATGTAGGAGCTCAATCGAACCTTGAAAGCCAACATTTTCTTTATTTTTCCATACCTCAACGTTGATTTTATCAAACAATACGATATCAATCTCATAGGGAACACCATCCCAATTAGCAGAAAAGTTAAATCTACCTTCAGGCTCTAGTTTGAGCTGCACATCCTTTGCATCAGGCAATTCGACCGTTAGATATATCTTATCGGACCTCTGAGCCCACTTTACAGTTGGATGCCGACTGTATTATCCAAAAACAATTTGTGGTGCAACATCAGGCCGCAGATTGCAGCAAGGCATACATCGCAGAAACTGATACAGTTATAATATCAAATCTTAAGTTTAAGAGATACATTTTGCTGTCCAAAGAATCGCAGCCCCACTATGGCACATATTTCTCGTATTATTAGCATCCATAAGGGAGAGTTGTTTGGTACTTGTGCAGTTGTCTGGCACTTGTAGATATTCTATCCAAATTGCATAAAATTTATAATTAGTTAGTAAGATTCTATTTCTTTTTCCGAACATCTGACCCACTATCATGGTGGGCTTTAATGATGCGATCATTACGTACAGGAGGAGGCCGAAAGAGTAATTGCTATGCGCACCGACTATTTGGGCGAAATTTCTTTATGCACAATAAGTTTTGCTAGTTTTGTTGTACGCACCACGCCTAAACATTATATAAGCTTAAGCTTTGGTCCGTTCATCCAAAGCGGGGAGATCGATCTTGTCTCTAATTAAGATCATTATCTTGTTCTTTTTATTCTTCAATCAAGCAAATCCAAATATTTTCCTCTCTTTTAATTTTTCCACGTTAAAGGTGTGAATCGATCTACGACGATTCACATCAATTAGTATCAGAGCTTCTACAATCCATGGATGATTTGCTACAACTTCGGGCCATGAGGAGGGAAGCCGCGCAGACGTGACGCGATCTCCAAGAATTGAAGGAAGCTAAGGCGTCAATTCCGGAGATAATGGAGATGTTACAAACCCTAACGGCCAAGAAGGGAGGAGATCGCGTCAAGAGGATCCAAGATGAAGAGAATCAGGGTGATTCCACGCTTGAATCAGATCCGGATCTGAAAGTCTCAGATCCGGATCTGGAAGACTCAGATCCAGATCTGGAATTCGCAGATCTGGAAGTCTCAGATCCAGATCTGGAATTTGCAGAGAATTCGCAGATCCAGATCTGGAAGTCTCAGATCCAGATCTGGAATTCGCAGATCCAGATCTGGAAGTCTCAGATCTAGATCTGGAAGTCGCAGATCCAGATCTGGAATTTTCAGATCCAGATCTTCAAGTTTCAGATCCAGATCTGGAATTTGCAGATCCAGATCTGGAATTTTCAGATCCAGATCTGAAATTTTGATCTTCAAGATTTCAGATCTGAATCTTTCAGATCTGGATTTTTTCAGAACGAAAGTGAAAACGGTGGAGATCATTTTCATCCTTTTGATCCAGGAGGAGGCTTGCGCGCACTTGGACTAGGGCCTCCGCGGACTTCATGCACCACCTTGAGGACAAGGTGGCTCTTTTAGGGGCGGAGTAATGATGCGATCATTACGTACGGGAGGAGGCCGAAAGAGTAATTGCTATGCGCACCGACTATTTGGGCGAAATTTCTTTATGCACAATAAGTTTTGCTAGTTTTGTTGTACGCACCACGCCTAAACATTATATAAGTGAGGGCGTGGGCTAGGGTTAAGATATGCTTGTATTGTGAGAAAACTCTCAAGCGTCATTTGACGGTGCTTAAGCTTTGGTCCGTTCATCCAAAGCGGGGAGATCGATCTTGTCTCTAATTAAGATCATTATCTTGTTCTTTTTATTCTTCAATCAAGCAAATCCAAATATTTTCCTCTCTTTTAATTTTTCCACGTTAAAGGTGTGAATCGATCTACGACGATTCACATCAATAATGATGCGATCATTACGTACGAGAGGAGGCCGAAGGAGAAATTGATATGCGCACCGATTATTTGGGTGAAGTTTCTTTATGCACAATAAGTTTTGCTAGTTTTGTTGTATGCAGCACGCCTAAACATTATATAAGTGAGGGCGTGGGCTAGGGTTAGGATATGCTTATTTTGTGAAGAACAATTGTAGGCATCGCTTGTGAAGGTTTTAGGCTTTGTTCCGTGCAACCAAAGCTAGGAGAGCGAGTCTCCTCTCGAAAGAGACTCAATTATCAATCTATTTCATAGTTCTTCGAAATTATCAATCAAAAAAGTCCTCTTTTTAATTTTCCTCTTTTAAAAATCTGAACTTTATTGATTCGATCCACCGGATCGTATCAAATTGGTATCAGAGCTTCTACGATCCATGGGTGATTTGCTACAACTTCGGGCCATGAGGATGGAAGCCGCGCAGACAAGCCGCGATCTCCAAGAGTTGAAGGAAGCTGTGTCGTCGATCCCGGCGATGATGAAGATGTTACAAGCCCTAACGGCCGAGAAAGAGGAGAGCGGCGCCTTAGATCTTTCAGATCCAGATCTGAAATTCTCAGATCTGAAATTTTCAGATCCAGATCTGAAAGTCTCAGATCTGAAAGTCTCAGATCCATATCTTCAAGTCTCAGATCCAGATCTGAAAGTCTCAGATCCAGATCTGAAAGTCTCAGTCCAGATCTGAAAGTCTCAGTCCAGATCTGAAATTCTCAGATCCAGATCTGAAATTCCAGATCTGAAATTCTCAGATCCAGATCTGAAATTCCAGATCTGAAATTCTCAGATCCAGATCTGAAAGTCCAGGATCCAGATCTGAAATTCCCAGATCCAGATCTGAAATTCCCAGATCCAGATCTGAAAGTCCCAGATCCAGATCTACAAGTCTCAGATCTGAAATTTTCAGATCCAGATCTTCAAGTTTTTAGATCTGGATTTCTTCAGAACGACAGTGAAAGCAGTGGAGATCATTTTTATCCTTTTGATCCAGGAGGAGGCTTGGGCGCACTTGGAGTAGGGCCTCCGCGGACTTCATGCACCACCTTGAGGACAAGGTGGCTCTTTTAGGGGCGGAGTAATGATGCGATCATTACGTACGAGAGGAGGCCGAAGGAGAAATTGCTATGTGCACCGACTATTTGGGTGAAGTTTCTTTATGCACAATAAGTTTTGCTAGTTTTGCTGTATGCACCACGCCTAAACATTATATAAGTGAGGGCGTGTGCTAGGGTTAGGATATGCTTATTTTGTGAAGAACAATTGTAGGCATCGCTTGTGAAGGTTTTAGGCTTTGTTCCGTGCAACCAAAGCTAGGAGAGCGAGTCTCCTCTCGAAAGAGACTCAATTATCAATCTATTTCATAGTTCTTCGCAATTTAAGATCAAAAAATTCCACCTTTTTATATTTTCCTCTTTTAAAAATCTGAACTTTATTGATTCGATCCACCGGATCGTATCAAAACATATTTGTCAAGCCTTACAAGTATTTTATCTAAGCCTTGCAGAAGCAGAAAGGGTGCCTTCTGGCATGTCACCTACATGTATTACTTAGTAATCAGATTGTTAAATTAGGAAGAAGAGAATTTAGGAAGAATAGAATGAATTGCATTACTTGATTCATTGGGTTCCCCCTCATGTATATACAATACAATACATTATTGGGCATGCCCAATAATGTATTGTATTGTATATACATGAGGGGGAACCCAATGAATCAAGTAATGCAATTCATTCTCTTCTTCCTAATTTAACATGGTATCAGAGCCTTGTTAATCCTGACCTGATCCAAGTTCTCCTTCACAGCACCATCAGCTCTCCCTCCTCCCAGAGGGGAGGGAGGGAGGGAGGGAGACGATCAGCTCTCCTCCTTGCCATGTTCAATTCTTCTCCACTCTCAGAAAATCTACAGATCCAGTCATTCCTCATTCCACAAACACAAGTCAGAATGTTCAGTTTCTCAAAACCATCCTTCTCTTGTACATCAACCATGATGGTACTGCAGTTGCAACAGCCTCAAGTATGATCCATCTGGCCGTCAGACCAAATCGTAGTGACTTCATTGCTCGACAATCCGGCCGTCCTGCACCAGCTGTCAACACCTCTGATCGTTGACAGCCGGTGTGCCAACAACACATGGTTGAACCCCTCATAAGCCTTTCCAGTACCTCCTGTTGCATGCACTCAGATTCACTATCTAGTGCACTCGTTGCTTCATCAAGCAATGGTATTGTCGGGTCTTTGAAAACGGCTCATGTGATTGCAATTCTTTGCTTTTGACTGCCTGATAGTTGCACTCCTCATTCAGGCCACCTTCCATCTTCTGGTCCGTGCCAAGTTTGCTCAGCAACTGTCACTGAAGGGGTTTGCTAGAGATATGGCAAATGCCCATGCGAAGACCAGCATGATTGCTGGAGAGGGCGTGAGCACCATCCGCACGGTAGCTGCTTTCAATGCACATGACAAAATCCTCACGCTCTTCCGTCATGAGCTTCGCATCCACCAACTGCGTAGCCTCCGCAAAATCCAGACGTCTCACCTCCTCTTCTTGGCAGCCAAGGCGTCCAACTGCAACTTATTCTTCGACTTCTTGTTCATATTCATCCGAGCCCATCATTCGCTCGACAAAATGCCGCATCAAAACAGCGGTCTCTCTTCGCCCCCAGCGGCACATCATCGGAGCACAGCCTTCTCGACCCCCAGCGGCCTCGCCCCGTGCGGCACATCATCGGCCCCTTGCGGCCTCGGCCTCCTGCGGCATTTGCCCTCTATGCTCTCCAACCCCTGCATCTTGCTCTTCGCAGTCATCTGTTGTCGCCATCTCCTGTATCTTCTTCAAAGTTGTTGCAATTCCTCTCCAAACTCAACGTTACACCTTGAGTTTTAGGGGGGGGTGTTAAGATAATAATTAGTGTGCCTAGGAAATAGTTTTGTGGCTCTTTGGTTCTTGTGTTTCTTGGGGTGTTGTGTAGTGTCTCTTGGGTTCTAGTGCATGCGACTCTTGGGCTTCTATGCCTAATAATGAGTCATGTTATATATATGTGTGGTCTTCTATTGTAACTATTATCATCAAGCAATTCAAACCATCTTCATCATCATCAAATTTATCATGACTTGAATTGATAACATATATATAACATGACTCATTAACTAATTATTATCTTAACACAAATTATATACCATCCTCCACAATTTGGCTCCAAGCTCCATTTCAT
This sequence comes from Scilla litardierei, assembly GCA_030789695.1. NCBI lineage: Eukaryota > Viridiplantae > Streptophyta > Magnoliopsida > Asparagales > Asparagaceae > Scilla > Scilla litardierei. Next base: position 16,470 of record JAULAV010004056.1, on the reverse strand, counting down.
TGATACAACTACCTGCATCAATCGTTACTTTGAAAAACTTATCCTCAATTTTGACATAGGTAAAGAAAACATTGGTTCTTTATCAATCCATCTCCCTCTTAATGTAGTAACCAGACACCTAATGACTTGTAAACAGGCACTAGAATCCTCTTCGCCATCATTAGGATAGCAGTAACCTCATGAGTACATTCTTCTTCAATTTCATCCTCCTTGTTAATCTCTACCACAAGTAATTGTTTACTAGGACACTGACTAGCAAAATGATGAAAGCCATGCCATTTAAAACATTACACCCCTTCAGCATTTACATTCATCTCTTTAGCGGTATTCGTTTCTGATTTAGTCATGTTGTCACTAGGCCGCTTAAGTTGCTCATTAGCTTTAACAATAGGCTTCTTATCTATGGGGGCTCTCGTGGATGTCAAATTTAAGGCTAGTTAAATACTTGTTGCACGTTGTTTACAGTGTGGGAAAGCATCTCACGCCCAATGTCTGCTCCCAATCCAGAACGAAACCTAACACGGGTAAATCGTGAGATCTTCTTGAAGCTCACTCCTAACAAATAAATCATTGAATTTAGTCATGTATTCCTCAACAGTCATGCTCTCTTGACGTAGGTCGTTCAGTTATTCAAGTAAATCTTTATAGGTAAAAGACAAATATTTTTCTTTGAGCTTGATTTTCATCTCATTCCAATTCTGTATGTCTCAGATGCTCTCTCTTGTTGTCTCTCTAAGAATGTCCAGAAAATTTTAGCAAACCCTATCAATTTGATTTTAACGAATTGTATTTTTTCGCTTGTTTGATATTTGATAACACTGAAACAAATGCCCAGTCTCTGCTAACCAATCTAAAAATGCTCGAGGATTACAAATTTCGTCAAAATTGAGAGCATGTACCTTAATGCATCGTGCAATATTATCTCATCCAAAGTTATCCTCAATATTCTCATCTTGTTTCTTATTATTCTGATTGTTTTCATTTCTTATCCTCCTAGGTTCCTTATGAAAAGTACTATGTGCGTCATCCTGAAAATTTTGTTATTTGCTCAGTTTATTTTCTATGGCTTTTAGGTGATCTCATGTTCGATTTATGACAGCCTTTAGTTTTAGATTTGTCGGCTTTTAGTTCAAGATAATATTTTAGAGCTGATTTTCTAGCCTCTGAATATCATCATCATCCATATCTGATCTTAGGGTTTTGTCACTGCACAATAACATGCAATGCCAACCAATCACATACATACAGATGCAAGACCCTAAACACCAGCTAAATGAGTGCGCTAATTATGCAAATAAAATAAAAATCCAAAGGTCCAATTCTATATGATAGAATATAATCCTAAATATGCTAATGCAGTACACAGATCGAGAATAGAAAAATGTGTAATTCCAATAATATCGACTAATCTGAACAAAACCAAATAGAATTTTTTTGAAATTTAACAATTGAGGATTTGATCAGAATAGATGTTACATGGAGTGCAGATCCGCTTTGTAGTATCATGCAAGGCAGTTAGAACTAGTAAAGATTTAATCTAGACAATCATGACAAAAATATTCACGTGAAATGATTAAGAAATCACCAAAATACGCTAAAAATATGGCTGAAATATACTGAAAATCCTCAAAAAAATCACAAGCCACACTGTTGAGTTGTGGCTCAGTCAGCGCGGTCAACGACGGGGATCGGCTCTGACTCGACACAGTGTCAGGGTCGGCTCGACCAAGCTGACACTATAGCTCATCTGCACCTGTGTCTTTTGTGGTCGTATCCGACGGGTTTTGATGGCGTTATTCATTGTGCGTTCACCTGGGGATGGGGAGTAGATTGATGGGATGATTGCTCCGATAGTCGTCGGAGGTGGCACCGGTGAAGATCAATTATGTTTTGACGGTGGGGCAACTGTGTTTCGTCTGTGGCGTGGGCACTACCGTGCACAGGAGAGGTCGTCTGGAGGAGGGGACGCGAAAGGTGAGGTCGGTTCCCTTTATCATCATCGGTGATTACACCGACAACCATCTAGCTACACGAGGCAATCGTGGTTCTTCTGTGAAAATCGCCGAAGGTGGCGATGCTGGCAGGTTTGCATAGGAGGATGAGCTTTGGGGCTGACGGTGGAGGCTATGCGGTGGAGGTGACGGCGGATGACGGGGTGGCGACAGCAACACAGGTTAAGGTTTTTGATTATTTTCTTTTTTCCTATGTTCTTCTCTTTTTTTATTTGTTTTCTCTCTCGATTTTTGCTTTGTTTTTCTTTTTTAAACAAAAGATTTCTCTCTTTTCTCCTTTTAGAATTCTTTTTCTATTTTTTTTCTCTTTTCTCGAAGAAGTTTTTCTTAGAAAGAAAAATTTTATGGATGAAAAGAGAAGAAAAGTAAGAAAAACAAACTAGTTCTGATTTGATACCAATTTGACACAGAACGGAAGAGAGAATAGATGTGGTGGGAATTTGAGAAAGTAATAGATTAGGAATTTAATACCTTTTCGGATCTCGCACCTAAGAAATCTTTCGATCACCGACTCGCACACCTCGCATGTGGAGATTCTTCGGACCTTTCGCACAGGCAGTCAAGCTCACTCTCGTACACCAATGCAAAAGATTTAATTTGTAGAGAAACTAAAAGTTTACACCAGAAACTAATTTTCAAGAAGTTTGTGGCATATATATATATATATAGAATAATGGGTATCATACGCCAAATGAGAATACGCCATATGAGAGGGTATCTCATATTCCTTCTCACATAAAGTGCGCAAGTACAAGCCCATGTGGGCTTGTATTTGTTGTACTTGCCCCCTTTATGTTAGAGGGAATATGAGAGACCCTCTCATATGGCGTATGATAACCATTATTCTCATATATATATATATAGGAATATGGGCATGAGCTGACAGCGCATGAATTTTTTCCTGCGCTGTCAGCGATTTGGGCCCTCTAAAAATATTGTATTTTAATTTTTTTGCAGTAGTTATATATATTTGTTAATTAGCTCCCCACAAATTTTCAGGTCAATCCAACGCCGTTTGGGCCTCTGTTCATCGATTTCAAAAACGTTGCGCAAAACTGTCTAGAATTCTGAACAGTTTTGCACAACGTTTTTGAAATCGATGAACGGAGGCCCAAACGGTGTTGGATTGACCTGAAAATTTGTGGGGAGCTAGTTAACAATTATATCTAACTACTGCAAAAAAATAAAAAAATTGGTTTTACCCCCTAAATCGCTGACAGCGTAGGAAAAATTTCCTGCGATGTCAGCTCTCCTCCATATTCCTCATATATATATATATATATATATATATATATATATATATATATATATATGAAATCAATTACCCTTCAAAAAAATATACTTACAACTTGACTGTTTAAAACTGATTAGAACTAGAAATTCTAGATCAACTAAAACACTCAAATAAAAATGACTCAAATAACAAAAGGACTCAATTAGCTAAAACCCTTTAAATGACAAAAAGACTCAACTAATTAGAACCATTTAAGGACTCAAACTCTTTCTCCTTCACAAATAATAGATTCCAAGTTGAATTTGATCTCTATCACTTAGACCATGCCTTTTCCACATCATTTGGACCGAATAAGAACTTCCTACTTACCTAGCATATGCCTCTCTTCCATATTGGTTCAGATCACCATCACCATGCCTCGAGGTATTCTATGCTGGATGTGATGGTAGAAACTTATTCCTATGTTTCAAGGATAAGTAAGCCCCTGCCTAGAATCAAGTCAAGCATCACATTTAACAAGCTTAAGACCACCAACATTGAATGCTTAAGACATGGCAAAGTCACACTCAACCAAAGGCAAAACACTCCGAAACGGGGGGATCACCCATATTTCGCCAAAGTTACATACTATGTTGGGACCTTATTGGTCCAATCCATGGTGCACGAAGATGGGTCCACCATGCACTCATAAGGGGACGATACGACAAGACAACACAACATTTAAGCAAATCTTAAAATGTACACTCAAAATATAAGTATCTAGTTTGATTCCGATGTCCGACATGTATCCAACATGAATAGCTTTATAGATGGTATCCTTGCAGCCTAGATTCCGATTATGCCTTCCTAAGGATGCTATTCACATGCTTCCTACTTATAGAACGAGCAAGTTGTTAAATTAGCCCACTATTTGATCCCAAAATAAAAATCCGGAACCCTCTAATATAGAAACTTCTAATAAGGCACACTTCAAACAAAATATCTCTAATCTTGAACCCTCTAGTCTAGAAACTTCTAATGAGGCCTATAAATATATAGTCATGGTTGTTTTGTGCATGTGTGAAGAAGTGTTGATGTAATTGAGTGTGAGTGTGCGGTGTAGAAAAGTGAGTGACGTGTGTCACTGTGTGTGTGTGGAGGGGGGGAGCGTATGAGGAGTGGTGTAAGGTTTGAGTAATATAAGTTCTACACTATAATAATACTATGTTGGGACCTTATTGGTCCAATCCATGGTGCACGAAGATGGGTCCACCATGCACTCATAAGGGGACGATACGACAAGACAACACAACATTTAAGCAAATCTTAAAATGTACACTCAAAATATAAGTATCTAGTTTGATTCCGATGTCCGACATGTATCCAACACGAATAGCTTTATAGATGGTATCCTTGCAGCCTAGGTTCCGATTATGCCTTCCTAAGGATGCTATTCACATGCTTCCTACTTATAGAACGAGCAAGTTGTTAAATTAGCCCACTATTTGATCCCAAAAGAAAAATCCGGAACCCTCTAATCTAGAAACTTCTAATAAGGCACATTTCAAACAAAATATCTCTAATCTAGAACCATCTAGTCTAGAAACTTCTAATGAGGCCTATAAACATATAGTCATGGTTGTTTTGTGTATGTGTGAAGAGGTATTGATGTAATTGAGTGTGAGTGTGCGGTGTAGAAAAGTGAGTGACATGTGTCACTGTGTGTGTGTGTGGAGGGGGGGAGCGTATGAGGAGTGGTGTAAGGTTTGAGTAATATAAGTTCTACACTATAATAATAGTTATAGTTAATGTTCCAACAATCTAATATTAGAGCCAAGTGCTTTGGGACCAGAGTTTTGAAGGTGCAAGTATTCTTTTTGGCCATGCAAGAAGTAACTATGTGTGCACAGTTCGGGACTGTGAAGGGAGTTGGTCTACGACAAAGCTTACTTAGTATTGACTGGGTTCATATTAAGTCAACATGGCTGAATTGAATTCTATCAGCATTTTTAAAAAAATAAACGAGCGGAATTACATCACCTAAAAACGTACATGGAGTCCTACCTTGAAAGCCTAGATTTACTAGAAATTATCATGGGGGAAGAGACCACTCCACCTGCAAAAGCAGATGCCACTACACTAAAAAAATAGAAGATTAAGTCCGCTAAAGCCATGTTTGCGGTCAAGACAACCATTGAAGAAGCAATGTTGGAGCACATCAGGTGCGCCACCGCACCTAAACAAGCTCGGGATATTTTGGTTGCTCGATTCTCCCAGAAAAATAATTCGTGTCTCTTATTATTAGAAAATGAACTTATGCCAGTAAAGCAAGATAATATGATGAATGGATTATTTTATAAAAGTAAAATTCATTTACCGAGAGATTTCGGAGTTAGACCCCAAATCTCAAATCTCCGAGACAAGGATAATAAGAAAAATAATTCATGAATTAAGGCAGAGTATACAAGTATTATTATAGCTACCCATGGATGTGCTACCGAACCAGCTTTGGAACAATTAGAAAATATCTTAGATAATCAGGAAGCTTTAGTCAAACAAATAGATGTGCTTTCTGTGAAGATAGAAGTGCATGCCTTATTTAGCACACGGCGGAAATCAACGATCAAGGAGGCTGAGTAACACAAAGTTCATTCAGTCTAGAGAAGAAAAATCAAAATGACAAGTAAAGAGGAGTTACCAAAAAGGAGGAGCTACAAAAAAGGAGGAGCATCCAAGGGATGCAACACAGAAGAAGTGCCCTCTAGCAGTTATAATCTAGCAGTTATAAACGTAAAGCTCGTGAATACTTCAACCGCGGAAAGAAGGGACACTTTGCACAGGACTGTTGATTCAAATAAGATCACTCCAAGGAAATGCAGTTATGACACCCACTCAGAAAAACAATGAAGAATAATGAGACATCCTACCCACATGTGCAACTGTTGATCTCAAAGTTTGACCCTTCTACCAGCATACAGATCCATCATGAGACACATGTAATCCAGGCAATGTTAGCCTCGAATTGAAAAAGCATAGACTACAACAAACATTTTATTTTTGACTCTGGAGCTGCAAGCCATATGACAGGTGACAAAGTGAAGCTCACAAACATAAATTTAATAGTATATAAGGGGGATCGAGTGGTGATCATTGCAGATGACACAAAGCTACCGATCAAGCATGTCGGAAACACGGTGATAATTCCTCAAAATATTGATAAGGAGGTTGGAATGTTCTACATTTTTCTGGAATAAAGAAGAAACTCGTATCTATATCACAGCTAATAAGTCTAGGGAATTATGTTGTGTTTGGCCCAAACGATGTCAAAGTTTATCGAGATGTCAAAATTGTTGATACACCTATCTTGGAGGGAGAAAAGAAGATGTTAGCCGAGTTAACATACACAGCCGACAAGATGGTGCAAAACTATGGCATGCATGCTTAGAACATTACAGTTACCACAAGTTGAAGGTGATTGTTGATAAGTCACTCGTGAACGGGATTCTCACGATGGAGGTTTGGAAAGACACGATTTTTGTCGGGTGCCAGTATGGAGAGGCACACCAGCTTTCATACCAAGAATCAAGGTACATGGTCAAACAGCATCTAAAGCTAGCACACTCAGACGTATTTGGACCAGTAAAGCAATCATCAATTAGTGGAAAATGCATATGGTGATATTCATTGATGATTACTACAGGTACGTCCATATATACCATATGAAAGAAATATCTAAAACCTTAAAAATGTTTAAGAAGTTTAAGGATAAGGCAGAGCCACAGTAGAAGAATGATTCAATACTTAAGAACAGATATTAAGAACAATACACTTCTGAGGATTTCACCGCATACCTGCAGAAGAATCACATAAGGAGATATCTGACTTGTCCAAATACCACTCAATAAAACAGAGTTACTGAAAGGAAGAACATGCACCTCGTACAGACCTGTCGAAGCATACTAAATGCAAAGAAAATGCCTCCATGCTTCTGGGCAGAAAGCATGAGGACTACCGCTCATGTAATCAACATGCTTCCTCAAGCAAGATTAGAATTCAAATCATTATTCCAGATTCTCTAAAATAGGAAACCAACAGTCAGTCACTTTCAAACGTTCAGGTTTGTCTAGAATATTCTTATTCCAGAAGGATGAAGTTTGACAAACAAACGATTCAATACATCTTCCTTGGCTACGATGATAAAAAAAGGATGGAAGTGTTGCGATTCAAATATGGAACACTGCTATACTTCAAGAGATGTGGTGTTCGATGAAGCATTGTCATGGTAGTCAACAGAAAATGTCATCTTGCCAAACTCAACATAGTTAGAAGAAGAATTAAAGGTCAGAATTGGAGTAAAAGAATGCAAACAACAAGAGAACCAAGGACCAACTAAAACAAGCCTAAGCCCTATAAAAGGAAGCACAAGTCAACCAGAAGAGAGAAAAAAGTGGATAACTCATGGTACCCTAAACGACGACTTAGACGATCTCTTCGACAACTGAAGCCAAATTCAAGCTATGCAAATGTCGCACTAGTTGAAGATTGCGGAGTTACCGAATCAACAACATATGAAGAAACTTTGCAATATGATGAATGAATCCAAGCTATGGAACACCAAATGAATATAATCAAGAAGAATTATACATGAGAGTTAGTTGACAGGCCACGAGGAAAAGACATTATTATTAGAGTAAAATGAATTTACTAGACTAAAGTAAATTCAGATGACTCGATACAAAAGCCCAAGGCAAGGCTAGTAGCAAAAAGATATTCACATATGCCTAATGTTGACTATTTAGAGATATTTGCTCTAGTTGCTCGACATGATACCATTAGAGCTCTAATAGCTCTTGCAGCTCAAAAGAAGTGGAAGATATATTTGCTCGATGTCAAGCCAGCATTTCTAAATGGATACTTGGATGAAGAAATATACTTGAAACCGCAAAGATTTGAAGTAAATGGACAAGAACCAGAATTATTGAAGCTGAAGAAAGCTTTATACAGATTAAAGCCAGCTCCACACGCATGGTACAGTCGCATCGACACACTTCCTAAAGTAAGGTTTCAGGATGAGCCAAAGAGAGCCTACATTATATGTTAAGACGTAGTGTATAATTGATACTCTCATTGTTTCCCTATATGTTGATGATCTCATATGTATAGTCGCATCGACACACTTCCTAAAGTAAGGTTTCACGATGAGCCAAAGAGAGCATACATTATATGTTAAGACGTAGTGTATAATTAATACTCTCATTGTTTCTCTATATGTTGATGATCTTATATATATATATATAGAATAATGGCTATCATACGCCGTATGAGAGCCTCTCTCATACGCCCTCTCACATAAAGCACCCAAGTACAAGCCCACAAGTACAACCAAGTCATGGGCTTGTACTTGGTTGTACTTGGGTGCTTTATGTGAGAGGGCGTATGAGAGAGGCTATCATATGGCGTATGATAGCCATTATTCTCATATATATATTAATGGGTATCATACGCCATATGAGATAGGCTCTAATACGCCCTCTCACATAAAGCAACCAAGTACAAGCCCACATGGGCTTGTACTTGGTTGTACTTGGTTGCTTTATGTGAAGTGCGTATGAGAGCATATCTCATATGGCGTATGATAGCCATTATTCACACACACACACACACACACACACAAACACAAAAGAAACAATGAGAATATGGCAAAAGAAATTAAAGATATGATAAAGACTTCCGAGATAACCGATTTAGGGCTTATGCACTACTTCCTCGGCATCGAAATTAAGCAAGAAGAAGAGGGTATATTCATCACCCAAAAGAAATACATAGAATATTTATTGAACAAGTTCAAGATGTATAACTGCAATCCAGTTGCTACTCCTTTAGCAAATAATGTTAAGATGCAAGAAAATGATAGAGCTGAAAAGGTAAATTCCTCAATATACAAAAGTATCATCAGGAGTCTCCTATCTCTTACAGCCTCAAGATCAGATATTATATTTGCAACAAGCTTGTTGTCCAGGTTCATGAATAGTCCAAGCCAAATACACTATGATGCTGCAAAAAGAATACTAAGGTATTTGCAAGGAACAATCGATTTTGGTATCCAGTAGTACAAATTTTTTGAGATTGATTGGATATACGTACAGTGATTGGGCAGGTTCAATTGATGACTTGAAGAGCACTTCAAGATATGCCTTTACACTTGGATCATGGATTTTCTCATAAGCATCTGATTGTGGAGAAATATTACATACTTTTCCCACATTTTTTGGATATTTTATGTATATATCATGGTCATATTGGCTTTGATACGTGCATATTTATGATATCGTTGAATATTAGAGCCTATTATTTATTTATACATAAAATGCGATTTTATGGCCTACTGTTGTCTTGTTTTATTTTTCAGGTGAAGATTGCAATTTTCCAAGTCTAACATCTATTTTTTAGATTTTTCGGACGTCAGGGCAATTTTATGGAAATATTTGGAGCCAAATAACTATTTTTAAAAAAGAAAGAAAAAAAAGAGAGACCCGACCCACGATCCGTTCAAGAAGCGGGCTGCTACAGATTTTTGAAAAAAAAGACAATATTATAATGGAACCCGCTCATCGGGCCCAACTGATCGGCCCCGTGGGTTCCCATGGCACGCGCCTGGCGCGTGCCCCATAATTGGTAGGCTGTTGCACCGCCCGAGTACGTCAGGCGGTGCATCGACTCGACTCAGACCCGTTTCAAATTGAAAGGGCGCGCAACAGCTACAGGTAGCGAGCGAGTGGGCACAATAAACCCGAATCGCCAGCATAGTTCGCAGACCCGCAATGATGTTTTATGTGAAAGAGGGGTTTTGGCCCCCATTCTTCTTCCACTAGATTTGGAGGCGATTTTTTGGGGTTTATGGGCATGGATGGAAACTAGGGCTTGGAGGAGCTCAAGATAGATGATGGATTCCTTATTGAAGAGATTCTTGGTGATTTCTACACATCTCTCTTGTAATTTTGCACTATTCAATTGTATTGTAATTTGCGGTGATTTTGTATCCGAATTTCATTCCTTTTTATATGATTGATTAGGTTTAGTTTGTGTGGATTGTGATCTGATTTGGGATTGTTTTAATCTTGATTTGGATTGTATCTTGTGTTACATTATAGATCTATCATGTTTTTCCTTTATGATGCCATTGATATTGCTTGAGGAAGATGTTGATGGTACATGGTGTTTGATTGAATGCCCAAGAGGAAAATCTGCATTTGTTATTATAAAATCCTGGTGGATGATGATCTAATGCAATTGATCTAATTAATTAGATTGTTTGTCTTGGACTGAGAGGATGGATGAATGATTTAGTTGATCTAGGAACATCACACTCATTATTAACTGATTCAATTGCTTGTTTTGAGCCGAGATGATGAATGAGCAGTTGAATGAATCTAGAGATACCCAATTCTTGATTGTTGCCAAACATAATGAACCCACAATCCATGCACTCATCCTAGCTAACTTAATCGCCTACCTAGCTCTCTATCCCTAATTATCTTAGTTTAGATTATAGTACAACCAACCAATTTTCCTATCACCCCGTTAGCGAGGTAGTTGTATCAGCACCATTTCCTTCATTAATCGAACTTGCGAATGTAGAATGACTTGTCCCTGTGATTAGACCCTGGACTCACCAGGACTTTACTGCTTGACGACCTCCTATACTTGGGCGTAGTGTGCATTATTTTGCACCAGTCAAGCTTTTGGCGCCGTTGCCGGGGACAACGGTTTCTATATTCGCATTTTTGATTGATTTTGGATATTGTGGTGTAATACTTCTATCTCTTAGTGTGAGTCTTTCTATTTCTTTATTTTACACTTAGTGAGTCATTTTACTTTCTTTAATTTTCTTTTCTTTGAAAAAATTTAAAAATTTAAAAAATATTATGGAAAATGATACAATCGTTTCAGACTTTATTTCTAGGTTGATCCAAATCCTACCAATTTTTCACTGTAGAGAGGAGGAGAATCCACATATTCATTTGCAAAAGTTTGAAACGATATGCCGATCTTTGTTTGGTGGGAGTGCACACATTGATATATTATTTCTAAAATATTTCTCATATTCTTTGAGAAACTATGATATATGTTGGGTTGATTCTTTGCCTCATACTTCATTTCTACTTGGTTATCTTTTCAAGCTGAATTATTTAATACATTTCTCCCTCTTTACGATGCAAGCACAGAGGCAACAAACATTAAAGAAATAGATATCGAGCTTTGCCCAGGAGGATGGAGAATATATCTTTTAGACTTGGGGAAGGTTCAACAGTTATTTGTCTGATTGCCCACATCATGGTTTCGGGATACACCGGCTTCTTGAATTCTTCTATGAGGGACAGCAGCTGCAGGTGTAGGAATACTTGGAGATGATAAGTGATGGTGCATTCCTGGAAATGTAACTTGGGGATGCCTGGAGATTCCTGTATGACCTTGCACTGCATGAACAGACTGCGCCATCTAGAGATCAGTCACTTAGATATGAAGACGATAACCAAGCTATTCCTTTAAAGGACACATTTTAGCAGGTCCATGGACAGCTTGAGGAGTTATCTGGTAGCTCCTACCAATGCTACTCCATGGAATATCATGAAGGATCTGATGAGAGGGTGCATTGGATCCAAGTAGAAGAAGCTGAGTGTCGACATTTAGATGAGTAGGAGGAGCTGGTTGATGGTGTGCGTGTTGACTACGAGGGTGACACGATGCATTTCCATGTCAGTGGTGTGATGATGATGGGTAGAGATGAGTGACAGCGAGAGCGAGATTGATGATATTGAGAAGCCCGAACCATGTCTTCCCTCAGCTTCATCTCCAAAGCTTGATGTGTACGAGTACATTGGGAGAACTGCTGCTGTTGATTATTACTTTGGCGATGAGGAGGACGTGTGCAAGGGAGAGAGTTTACAGACTATGGTGGACCCTGAACCATGCCCTCCCATTGATTCATTTCAACGGTCATCATTTCCTTCACCTCTGGGTGCACACCATGTCATCATTCAGGGAGATTTCCAGGGAGAACCACAGTGTTCAGGGAGGCCGGCAGAGCTTGTGATTTCTGATGGAGAGGGTGAACCAGATGAAGGTGACTACGAGATGCTCTACACTGAGCCTGAGTTGTCTTTCCCTCCAGGTACATTTCTGCAGCCACTTCCCCTCCTCCCGAAGGGAGTATAAACAAATGAATAGCATCATATTTCAGGGAAGTTCCCACCACCGCATGCCCTTTATTTCTGAATCCTAATTTTGCACTCCTTACATTTTGGATCCAGATTATCGTCATTTATGTTTAAATTCTTTTATTTATTATGACGACCCACTTCAGAATAATTTTGTTGCAGTGCATGTGGACAATGCTTAGATCGACATGGCTCGTCTCCCACAGAACACATTAGGATTTTCTACAGAGATGTTGGGAGCGATGTTGCTTGGATCCAAGAACACCGGCGGAGGCGTAGCTCCGAAACAGTTGGCGGAGGAGCGAAATGAGCTGATGAAGCAGCTGCCTCCACTATTAGAGATTCGGGATACACACTTTGCTACAGTGTGTTCCTTCCAGTAGTGTAGATAAATAAATAAAAAATTTGTATTTCATCGCATTTAGTAGTATGTTTTACTTTTTCATATGCTTTTGCTTTGAATAATCCTACGATCTTCAACATTGAGGACAATGTTTGTCTTTAGTTGTGGAGAGTATTAGGTATTGTTAGATATATTTAGATGTTTAGTGCACTTTAAAATTTTTTAAGATACATCACCCAATACTCTACTTGCATATCATTTTTGTCCTCCTTGTCCATAAGTCATTAGTTTTGTGCTTAGTCCCTTGTATACTTCATGCATATACGATTTTTTCGGATTGATGCTTTCTATTCAAACTCTTGCATTTGTGAGTGGCGTGTTTTTATTGTTTTGCTTCATGAAGTCACTTTTAATATGCCATTTATGATACAAGTCTATAATTCCATGAACTTCTTTGAGATGGCTTAAATTAGTTTTATGCAACCATTGTGATGCATGCGTCATGGTTGGGCTAATTGAGTAGAGTAGTTCTCAATGTGATGGGATTTGGCCATAAACAAATACTTGGTTTATGCCTAAGGGGTGGTTGGTTGATGCGTTAAAAAAGATGAAAAAAATGAAATGAAAAGAGAAAAAATGAACAAGTGCACCGTTTTTCTAGTTTTGATTGACTAGCCGGGTCCTCGTACCTCAATAAGCATTGGGGATTCGCGTCGAAAGATAGAATTTAGAAGAGTGCACGAGATATGAATAAATGAATCTTAGGTGATTCGGGTTAATAGGTCTTAGGAGTCCTTCTAGGTCTAATGCCTTAAAATCGTTCGATTTGAGAATCATTGACCGAAAACTCATTATATGGATTATCCTAAATTTCATATAAAAAGAGAAAAAAAGAAAAAAAAATAAACATGAGTCGTCCACAAGCTAGGAAAACCAAGTGTTGTCAAATTTTTGAGAATTGAGATACTATGATACGCTTATATGTTCTAATCTTGACAAATGCAAAGCAGTGGTTGATATTGTTGATTTAAGCCAAATTGAAGCATTGTTCATGGATTTTCACTCTATTATGAGTGTGTATTGGATTTGAGGTCATGATGAAAATATTTCTTATGCAATGAAAAAATGTTGGAGTTTGATGTGGGCTTTGATTGAAATCTGAATTCAATCGCTTATTTTGCTAGGGACTATCAAAAAGCTAGTTGGAGGTGTGACTGTGGAGAAATATTGCATATTTCCTTCCTTTTCTGGGCATTTTATGTATATATATCATGTTCATATTGGTTTTGATACGTGCATATTTGTGATACCGTTGAATATTGGAGCCTATTCTTTATTTAAACTAAAATGCGATTTTTAAGACGTAATTTTGTCTCGTTTTATTTTTCAGGTGAAAATTGCAATTTTCAGAGTCCAACGGCCTTTTTTTAGATTTTACGTCGAGGTAATTTTCTGGAATTATTTGGAGCCAAATAACTATTTCTGAAAAAGAAAGAAAAAGGAAAAAAAAGAGGCCTGGCCCATGGCCAGCTCAAGAAGCGGGCACCGCAGATTTTTTTAAAAAAGAAAAAAATAACGAAAACCGCCCAGCAGGCCAGCCCAACTGGACGGCCCCGTGGGCTCCCATGGTCACGCACCTGGCACGTGCCCCCAATCGGCGGGCGGCTGCACTGCCCGGGCCAGAGAGGATGGATAAATGATTTAGTCGATCTAGGAACATTGCACTTATTATTAATTGATTCAATTGCTTGTTTGGGGTCAAGAGGATGAATGAGTAGTTGAATAAATCTAGAGATAACAAATTCTTGATTGTTGCCAAACCTATTGAACCCACAATCCATGCACTCTTCCTAGCTAACCTAGTCGATTGCCTAGCTCTTGACCCCTATTTATCATAGGTTAGATTCTAGTACAACCAACCAATTTCATATCAACCCTGTTAGTGAGGTAGTTGTATCGGCAACATTTCCTTCATTCATTAATCAAACTTGCGAGTGTAGAACGACTTGTCTCCATGATTCGACACTGGGCTCATCAGGACTTTATTGCTTGACGACCTCCTATACTTGGACGCAGTGTGCATCATTTTGCACCGGTCAGCATCCAAGGACATTGTTGACAGATGTAGAGTATGTTGCAGCATCAGAAGCGACCAAACAAGCAGTATGGTTTAAAAACATGTGCAGATGTGGTAGAACCCAAAGACATATCAGAAATGTTCTACGACAGTAATCTGCAATCAAGATGGTGAAAAATCCAGTCTACCACAACAGGACAAAGCATATTGATATCAAGTATCACTATATACGAGATGCAGCAGACAAACAAATCAAGTTAAACCATTACAGAACAGATGAGCAACTTGTAGATATATTCACAAAGACACTACAAAGACATAAATTCTAACATTTGAGACATCGTCTCAAAGTTGCTCAAATATGGGCTAAGGAGGAGTGTTAAATTAGCTCATTATTTGAGCCCAAAAGAAAAATCCAAAACCCTCTAATTTAGAAATTTCTAATAAGACCCACTTCAAACAAAATATCTCTAATCTAGAACCATCCGGTCTATAAACTTCTAATTGGGCCTATAAATATATATGCATGTTGTTGTTTTTGTGTGTGAAAAAAGTGTTGATGTAATTGTGTGTGTGAGGTGTAGAAAAGTGAATGACTTGTGTGACTCAAGGTGTCCAAATGGCCCGCGGGCCCGAGGCCCGGCCCGGTCAACGGGCCGGCCCGGCCCGGGCCCGGTGCCGTTGACCGGGCCACGGGCCCGGCCCGGCCCGGGCGGGCCGGGCCCGGGCCAAGCCCGGGCGAATGAGTCTGCGGGCCGGGCCGGCCCGGCCCGCCTGCAACGGTCATAAGACCGTTGCATTTTTATTATTATTTTTATTTTTTTAAAAATTTAATTAAAGGGGCAGATTTTTTTGGGGGGGTTTTTGGTAATTTCTTTGGCTTTTGACCAAAAATACCCCCCCCAACGGTCATAAACGGCTATTTTGGAGGGGTATTTTGGGTATTTTACACCGAAAAATCCCTATAAATATCACCCCACCCCTCTTAATTTTTTCACAATTCTCATACTCTCAAATTCTCAAACTCTCTCAAACTCTCTCATACGTTCAACTGTTCAAGCAAGCAAGATCAACCTCACTCAAGCAAGATCAAGATTCGCGGCACAAATCGTTATTGCGCTCATCTTCCTCCGCTGTCAGCATCATCTCAGTTCAATCCGCTGTCAACAAATCAGGTTCCTAAATTTTTAGAATAATGTCGGGACCAAACCGTAGGGGCCGGCCTCATACTTTCTATCTCAACACTGAGGAGGAAGATAACTTTGCCATGATGAGGGATAACATCCCAGAAACCCAAAATTATGACCATTTGGAAATGTCCCAAAATGAACGTACTGAATCGTTTCAGTACCCAAATATGCAACCTGCCTATACCATGTCTGCACAAACCTCTTCTGTACACGCTGCTACACAATCACAACCTACTCCTTCTGCTGTTCCACCTACACAAGTAACACCACCAACCCAACCCAGATCAACAAAATCTGCGGTTTGGGAGCACTTTTCAATTGAAACTGTCCCGGGCAGAGGCACGCGGGCAGTTTGCAAAATATGTAGATCGGATTTTACTTGCAAACCTTCTGATGGCACAACCCACCTAAAGAGAC
>JAULAV010004055.1:0-25000 GCA_030789695.1 Scilla litardierei | reverse complement strand
TAAACTGAATGTCTCATTACTTTTTAGCTCCTTAGTCAAACGGCGACGCGAAGGTATATCTCATTCTGTGATCTTAATGAATATCTTCATAGTTTTTTTTGTGTGTGTGCATGACTTCTCTTTGTTTGTGTGCTAGTAGTTGCATTGTGTGCATGACTTCTTTTTGTTTGTGTGATTGCATCTCGTGTTTGTTTTAGTACTTCATGCATTTATATAAAAAAAATAAATAAATAAAAACTGAAAAACTGAAAATAAAAAATTGGTGCTTAAATGTGTATTTTTTCTCTGTGATTCATCTTTGAAGTATGCACGAATGATTTTCATATCTATGTAGAAATTGGTGTATTATTACTTTTGCTACATGCGCATGTTCATCTTTCTGAATGTTCATGGCATGTTCAATGACTGAAAATAACTTGATTTCTACACCACCTACTTCACTTCCACATGTATTACTATTGTTGCACATTTGGGGATATCATTTATGAAGTATGGAATGTGAATGTAGGAGGAAAACTTAACTGAAAATCTAAGGGATATGATATACCTTGCCATGGATAAAAATTGAGCAAAAGAAATTGTTGCGATAAGTATTTTTTTTAAAAAAAAATTGTGAAAATAAAAGATAATTGCTCCGTATGAAAAATGGATACAATCCTTGGCAACGGTATTACCCACGAGTATCCAACATAAGCTTTATGGGTAAACTTTAGCGTTGGTGTATTTACTCGTCAAGCAATGCCACCCCCACATCTAAGAGACCTTATAGGCTATGTTTTGGGGTGTGGTACCTTGAACTCATTTTTAATGAGGTGGGAAAAATCAATCCTAGGTGATAGAATGTTATTTGGAAAATGTGGATTGGTTTTGGTTGACTTTCTTAAATGATTCTCCCTATGTGCTTCAATTTTAATCATCACACTTTACACGTTGGTGTCGAAGTCTTAGTTGTTTAATCTCATTGGATTTTGACTTGATTATTCCATGATTGTATTCATGCAATTGTTGGTATTGGTAAATAATACTCTCTTTTTGCATGGTATATATTTTTGACTTCGTGCTTCGACTTTTGATGATAACAAAGGGGGAGAAATATTGGGAAGATTTGGTATTTGATTGTTTGATTAAGGGGGAGCATGAATATAGGGGAAGCACAAAAATAGGGGGAGCATACATATTGTTAGCTTGGCATACCGGGGTTTGCACATCATTACATCTTATTGCATGTCACCCACTATCTTCACACTTGCACACACTATTTGGAACTTTATTGTGCAAATCTTATACTTAGTTTGTTATCATCAAAAGGGGGAGATTGTTGGTAACAACGATCTATGAACTTCGTGTTTGATGATAACAAACGTATGTGAACGTTTTAACGTGTGTGTTAAGTGTTTCAGGAACGGCGAACGTGCGACTAATCCACGGAAGGACTTGGTCAATATGATGGGAATGAGGAGACAATAAAATGGTTTGATTCATATATTTATAAGTGTTTCATATTTACAATATGATGGGAATGAGCACTCACGTTTTAAAATGGTGAATGGAGAAATAGCACTCAGTTTTAAACACAAATGTCCTAGGCTTATGTATTTTTAACATGGTGAATGGAGAGCAATATATTTTTTTTTGGCCGGCCCTGTCCCTAAAGATAATACATAGGCACTACGTTTTCCAGGGCCTAGGTTTCTAAAAGCAAGACAAAAAAAATTCTTAAGTGCAAATAAAATAAAAGGTGGCCGGCCCCATGATCACCACGCCCCAGGGCAACAAAAATTGTAGCAGCCGCCACAAAGAGGATTCCCAGGGTTGTATTTTCTTATAAGGCATTAAAAGAAAAAAAACCTAGAAGAAAAAAAATAAATAGAAGCTGGGAGTTTCGTTCTTCAAGAGCTTAAATTGCAAATCCCCTGAGAGCACAAAAAAAAGAGGAGAGAGCCAAATTCTTGTGATGCTGCATCAAGGCACACAAAAAAAAATCCCCTTTCAATTATTCAAGAGGCTATTTCTCTTTCTCTTCATCATTATTCAAAAAGGGGCATTTACAAACACCTGTTTTCTTTTGAAGAGCTCCTCTTGTGTAGCCTTTGAAAAATCCATGAGGAGTTCAGGCGCATCATTTTTTTTTGAGGAAACACCTTTTTTTTGATGAGCACAGCTGTTTTTGTGGGGAAGGTTTTTTTTTGTTTCATAACAATTTTTAAGAGGAGCAACATCAAGATAAAATCCCTTTCCTGTGATATTTTCTGAGAGGCACAATTATTTTCGTTTTTCATTGACACAGCCTAATCATTTTTAGCACCTCTCTTGCTTTTTGGAATTGAGGCCGAACTCTGTTTTGAGAATTTCTTCTTTGCAAAAATCAGATACTTGAAGCAACCGCAGCTTAATATATTGAGGATTTGTTTTGTTTTTGCTTTTGGGCAGCCGAATCATCAAGAGGGGTTCTATTTTTTTGTTTGTTCAAAACATTTTTGTTGCACAGGCCGGCCTCTTGTTTCCCTCTCCTCGCAAAGCAATTCCCTTGTAAATCTCAAAGTGCAGGCACCAAAATTTCAAGGAGCCGCAACCCAAATTCAAGGGTACACACACTGAATTAATTGAAGAACTTGTGTGTGCAAGCTATTCGTGTGCCGTCATCAAAGGAGATCTAGGAGAAGGGCGCACGATTGTAAACGGGTACCAAAGACCGCAAGTTGTAAGGAGAGCCGCAACTTGAGTTGCACGACTTACGGAGACGACTACATCACGTCAGATACAAATCTGACATGTGCCTATTGACAGAGACGACTACGATACACAAACTGAGCATTTC
The DNA here is from genome assembly GCA_030789695.1 of Scilla litardierei. NCBI lineage: Eukaryota > Viridiplantae > Streptophyta > Magnoliopsida > Asparagales > Asparagaceae > Scilla > Scilla litardierei. The sequence goes on along the minus strand of JAULAV010004055.1, from coordinate 22,182 downwards.
TGAACTCTAGTATTATTTATTTTGTGTAGTAGTAGAGATCTTTGTAGGGGAAACGTTTTTACCTGTTTTTGTGTTACTTTTGGGGACCTGACGACTTGGGAGTCGTCACGGAGGGAGAGCATCTGACTAGATTGATAGTGTAGAGCACGTGGTGTGCGTACGAGCTAGGTGAGAGTAGATTTGGGATCTTGACTCATTGTAGCTGTACTTGATTACATATCTATCTAGTAGTTGCTTTCGGGGCTGGAGTAGGTCGTGGGGACGACCGAACCAGGGTATATCTGTGCGTATTCTGTGATTGCTATTTTATTGCCATGTCTTTGCTTATAACTGCGTGGGATTTCTCGTGGGTTGCACGAGATTTTCTTTTATTCGCCTATTCACCCCCCCTCTAGGCTACGATCCAGATCCAACACGCTTCGTAATCGTTCGATGCGGGCTGAAAGTCGACCGTCGGATCGTCGATCTGTGGTCCAGATGAAGCCACGTGGTGCTCAAGATGTGCGCTCCGCTTATTCGATGCGGGCTGAAAGTCGACCGTCGGATCGTCGATCTGTGGTCCAGATGAAGCCACGTGGTGCTCAAGATGTGCGCTCCGCTTATTCGATTCGGGCCGCTGATGGCCGTTGGATCAAGATCCAACGGCTTAGAAAAAGCCGCGTCGCCCGCCTCTGTGAACCGTCTGATGCGGGTGGGAATCGCTGGATGGCTGCCACGTGTTCATCAAGATTCGTGCTAACTTTATTTTATTTCCAATAAATGGTATTCTGCATTCAAAAATACACAGTAATTAGCACAGATCTCAGAAAAATACAAATAAATAGTCGTTGCAATCGTGAGATCGAGACGATGCTAGGAAAAATATAAAAAGTGCAGAAATACTTCGTTAATTGCTGTTTTGTGCTCAAATTGAGTATTTTCTCTAATAAATAAATGTGTAGAAAATACGTATGAATTAGAGAGCAATGTAGCATCATATGGGCACAAAGTATTGCTAGATGAGGGGTTAAATACGAAGTATTCAACCCAAATCAACAACCTAGAAAACGATTGACAGAAACGGAAAAAAGTACGACATAAAGAACGCGACAACATGCGAAAAAGTACAAATGCCTGCAAAACAAATTAATATATCGCTTTCAAAAATTGTTCCTTGTTACAGGGCGGGGGGATGCACAAGGATGGAGAAACGTCGCCTATGGTGTCGGGGCCCAGGAGGAGGCATCACCCAGAGCCTCGCCTTGCTCAGATTGAGGAGACTCCTTGGGACCTGGCGGGGGACAGGGAAGCACCTGTCGGACCCGCTCCTCGAACCTCTGGAAGGAGTCCGAAAGGCTCTCACGATCCTGGGGGCCAAGAGGTCCTCATAGGAATCGAAGGCCTCCTTGAGGGCTTTAGCGATCCTCGGTCTCAGGACCCATTCGTAGCCCCTCTCCACATCCTCGATGAGTAGATGGGGTGCGCTTGTCGCAGGGCTCCCAGCTCGGCCCAGAGCTCGTTTCTCTCCTGGTGGGACGCTTCCTCCGCCTCTTGGGCAGACCTCAGAGCGTGAGCTAGGGCCCCCTTCAGGTACATCACCTTGGAGGTGAGCTCGTCCACCCGATGCCGCAAGTGGCGAGCCTCCATGCGGGATTCTTCGGCCGCCACCTCAGCCGCCTCAGTCCTCAGGCACTCCCGCGCTATGGACTCCTCGAGACTTGTCGCGTATGCCGCACAGTGATGTCCCTCCACGGCCATCACGGTGGCCTGCAAAATAGAAGGAGTGGGTCAGGGATACCATGAGGCGGGGTCGGATGCGGCAGAAAGACCAACCTACTGGAGTTGCCAGACCAGGGTGTCCGCCAGTCGATCGGAGCGAGTCCTCTCCAGGAGAGAGCGGTCCCTTGGAAGGACGGAGCTCTGTGCCAACTGAGTGGTCACACCCCGGTCAACAAAGACCGACTCCCCAGGCGTGACCTCTGGGCTAGCCTCGAGTATCAACAGGGCGCCACCTGCGCCAGCCAGAGACGGCTAGGCCAGACCGACAGGGGCGGCCACTTTCGCCAGCGGGAGGGTCGCGCCTGAGACGATCGACATCTCGGGGACTGGAGAGGGGCGGACCTCCACGGTCTTCTTCTTCTTCTCTTTGGGCCCCCCAGACTCTGAAGGGGGGCGCTTCTACTCCCCGCCACAACCACCCGCAGGTGCTCGAGGCCCTGGGTCGGCGCCCTCGTTGCCCCCCTCGGCACGGGCAGAGCTAGGGGACCGACGGCCACGGTCTCCCCACAGGGGATTCAACCACAAACTGGGCCGGTGGCGCTGCAGCGACTGCTGGCTCCAGCGACTGCTGGCTCCAGCCTCCCAACCGCCTGGTCGGCCCGGTGGATCTTATCCTCCACCATACGGTGAGGCGCATGGCCAGAAGGGTTTCCTCGGCCGCTGCTGGATCCCCGGCGAATGAGTTCACCGATGTTGCGGTTGAATTCCCGACCCGTCATTTCTGCAGGGAGAAAGATGATCAGGGTAAGCAAAAGGCGAAGCAGAAAGAAAATGGAACACCTACCATGGGACCACATGACGGTCTTAAGGAGTAGGTCATCCAGCAGGGGCCAGACCGACCTCTCCACTAAGGGCAGAGACGACAACAACTGGACCGTAGCCTGATCGGCCTCGGAGAGGGTCAACGTCAAGTCATACTGACATAGACCCCCCAACCTGTCAGGATCACAGCTTCCCCGGGGAAAACGACAAAGACATAGTTCAAGCTCCAGTCCCCCACCCAACGGGGCAGGCCGAGCAAGCACTCCCCCCCCCCCCCGCTTGGGGGCGGATGTGCTGCCACGATCCTCGACCGACCGTCTGAACCCAAAAATAGTAGAAGAAGAGGGGCAGGGTCGGCTCCAAGCGGTGCACGCTGCAGATCATAATGAACCCGACCAGCACGACCATTGAATACGGGGTCAGCTGGCACAGGGCCACCATCAAGAACTCCATGACCCGGATGATGAAAGGATGGAGGGGGAAGCGGAGCCCCATGCAGAACATCTCGACGTAAACACCGACCTCGCAGCTCCTTGGGAAACAGATCCTTTCGTCGCTAAAGGGGATCCGGATGTCATACGTGTGACACAAATACTTCTCCCGAATCTCCGTGGCCGTCGAGAAGGGGACGGTAGACGATGACATGAGGATCACTGAGGGAACGTCGAACCTCTCTGCCACCTGAACCTCATCTATACAGACCGAGTCCTCAAATAGCAAGCCATTCCCTTTGTTTGGAACTGGACGTATCGCCGGGGGCTTACTGGGCCTTGAGGACGGAGGAGTACCTGACTCAGGAACCGGAGGAGCCCCGAACCCCGACGCGGAACCACCTATTCTAAGTGCGGCCATAGGACAGATCGAGTGGGGCAAAATAAGGAGAAGGAGGTTACCTTAAAAGGAATCCGAAGGGAGGAAGACGAAGGAGAATTCACAGGTACTCGCAAGAATAGAGTCTGATCGAAAACCGTGAAAGATCAAATTCGGAAGGGCAGAATCTTTATATGAGGAACAATCCCAGAATCGGGGCCGTTCAAAGGAGGACGCGTGGCGACATCTGGCGACAGGTGGCGCTTCAAATTCCGCACCCAGGGGCGGGAGAAGTTTAACCAGCCAGCGTCATGATGGCCCCCATTTAATGGCATTGTCTCGACTGACACACCTATCAAGATCCACACAATTCACATCACCCAAACCGAACCGGCAGAATCCGATCGGCACGAGCGATGGAGGTAATTGATACGACCATTTTGAGACGGCCCGCGAATGAGCGGCCCAAGCCCACACTTGAAGCTAGAGGCCCCCAAAAGGAGTTCGGGCCGACCGTCGAGGCCCTCACGAGGACTCGAAATCGGGTCGGCCATGATCGGGACGTGCGCTCTGTCAGCCTACGTCAGCGGGAGCTAACCGCTCCCCAAAACACCCCCCTTAATGACCATTAAGAGACCTAATTAACCCACCTTTATGGTGCATGAAGGCGCCTTGAAAGAGGCGGATCATGGGGGCGGAAAAGGCGGACGTGGAGGGGGAGCGATCGCAGGATGATCCCTATAAAGGGACTCGAGAGGCAACGAAGAAAGGGATCTCACCCCGGATACCAATAAACGGAGGTATTCTACACAAAGACCTTGTTTTCCACTTTACATTCCCTCCCCTAACTCGGTCCGAGGACACGCGTATCGGCCACCCTGTGAGCCATACCGGTCCTGCCGTGCATCTTTCAGATCCATGCTGACTTAGGAATCGGAGGGGACTTGGACGGAACCAAGGTCCGCCCCCCTGACGAGCTTCTTCGTCTGTCCAGGCTAAGCAGATCCCGCGGCACCGAGGCTACCCCTCAGCGCCACACCGACCGAGGCTGAGCACACCCAGCAATGAGCCTGCTCGCCTCTGACAAACTTCATCATCAACCAAGGCCGAGCAGATCTCGCGGTGCCGAGGCTACACCTCATCACCTCATTGACCGAGGCCGAGTGCTCAGATCAATGAGCCCGCTCGCCCTCGACACGCTGAGGCTGCCCTTTGGAGAGCCAGCGTAAGGATCCAAGCTACCTCCGTCGGGCAATCGCACACTTAACGGAACCTAGGGGTATCACCTGACCTCTTGACCATGTTGACCTTCCGTCCTTCGGTCAACGATTCAGTGGTGAGAAAACACCTGTAAACAAGAACAATAGAACATTTTGTAACAAGTGGATGGAGCGTAAGATTCCCCTAAGGTTCACTCATATTTGGGATTTTAGGGTTTTAGCTAACAACACATATATTATATCCTAATTATTTTTGTGTGCGTGTGTAAAACGTATATATACTGTCCATGTGAGAAAATTTTCTGCACTGATGCACAAAGACTTTAGTTTTTAAATTTTTTTGGTTTCTTCTACACATCATAGATGATCACCATGTCAAAAAATTGAGTAAATCCAATGCTATTGGAAATTTAGCAGTGTCAAAACAATATTACTTTTTACTATGGACAGATTGAGGGTCAAATACTCATAAGAGTTCGCTTATTATTGAGGTTTTATGTTTTAAGCATGTGTACAACAATCAAAAAAATTCAAATTGTTTTAATAAAAATCGACATGCGCTTTTAGCTCATATACGTATACATATACATATACATGTATAGTATATACATACATACATACATATATCCATGCAAAATTTTCAAAGAGGTAGAAAGTGCGATTTTTTTAATTTTTAGAATTATTTTTTAAAATTTCATGGTTTAATCCGTCTATTACACAATTGAGGGATGTTTTTGAATGGATTTGTTGACCTAGATATATAAGTGGGTAGAAAGACGAATATAATTAAATCGTGAGGAATCAATGTGTAGGATGAGAATTTGTGAAAATTTTAGGAGGAAACCCAATTTTTTTGTGGAAATTAAATCTGGAGGGAACTAAATTTTGGGAGAACTAAAATTTTAAATTTTGGGGAACTAAATTTAGATTGAACTAAATTTTATTGTACTTAAATTTTGAATTTTCGGGAGAACTAAATCTGGAGTGAACTAAATTTTATGGAGAGCTAAAATTTTTGGAGTACTAAATTCTATGGGAAAACTAAATTTTAATTTAAAATTTAGGAAACTAATTTGGAGGTAACTAACTTTTGGGGAAATATAATTTTAAATTTTGGGGAGAACTAAATCAAGAGATAACTAACTTTATTGTAGAACTACAATTAGGGGGACCGAAATTCTCTGAGAGAACTAAATTATGGTTTGAATGTAATTAAAAAATTTTGTTGGGGTTTTGGATGTAGTTGAATTTTGGGATATGATATTTTAATTGAGTCTGTTAATTTTATTTGGGGGCGAGATTTTGAATGGGTTGAAATTTTTTGGGAGAGTATTTTGAATGCCATGTGACCTATGATCATGTGTTATGAATAAAACATATATATAACCCATGTAAAATAACGGGTGAACCCTAAGGAGATTTAGCTCTCGATTAAGGTATTACAAATTTAACGGTTTAAGAACAATTAAACGTGTTATAATGATCCGATCAAGGGACAAAAGAGGAGATTTTTTTTTATTTTTGGTGTGCATGTGTATTACCATATGTACATCACATCGGTTGCAGGTCAGATCCGCCAACAATGAGATTTATTTGTCACTGGGAATCACGGGTACAATGATTACAAGTTTTTGGCTAACGGCGAGGTTTGTACGGCTCAGAACTCGCTTGGAAGGTGAAGGGTTCAAGGTCGCCTGAGGTCGCCGAAGGTCGCCGTCTCTCGGTAGCTGAGGTGAGCTTCCTGCGAAAATAACAACTCGCCAGAAAGGCGGGGCTGGCTGTCAGCCCATAGCCTCTCCGATGCTTAAGTCAGCAAGTGACGTGAAATTTATGCATCGGGCACACTTGGCGATCATAAGACAGATCAGCTAAGCGTGGCGAGCTTATGAGTAAGGCCCAGATGTATAGAAGATATCCGACCTTTAATATGGGAATGAGTTAAAAGTTTTTAACTGACCATCCCACTCTATGGAGGCAGGAGGGGGTATTTATTGGGCTGAGAGGCTGTTGCTCGCCATCTTGTCAGCTGTCAAATCAACCCAGCTGGCACTTGAGTGGCGAAGCGATAGGTTGGCGAGCTGTGTCAGATATATTTTCCGCATTAATGGTGTCAGATGGTGTCAGGTGCATTAATGATACATGAGGGACGGTCGTCAGTTCTCGCCCTTAACCTTTGGCATTAACGGAGGGGAGGTGAGCCTACGTCACCCTGTTAGAGATATTTATACCTGACCGCCCTTGGTGGTAAGCCAAGCTCGGCGACCAAGCTTGGCTCCTCCGGGCGGTGCTTCTTGTTGGAGTGTAGGTGAGCTTATCCTCGGCACGACGAGCTTGATGGTCAGACGGGCGAGCTTTTCTGGTTGACCTTGGAGGCGAGCTAATGGCGGGGAGAGGCGAGCTTCCCTGGAATGATGCAATCTTCTGCTCAGGCTAGTGCCCCTTCCAAGGGGTCGATGAGGTGTTTGCTTGGGCCCCTAGTGCATACGGGCATCAATTTCATGGGCCGGCCTTAAGGTCGTAACAGTTGCTTTCATCATTCAAGCTCGACGCGACAAGCACGGCTTCATCTTGGATGACGAATTGTACTCCCACTGGATGAAGGCTGGTCAGCAGCATTCAATGAGACCTGACTGTCGAATCCCAAAAGCCATGATGGCGATCTGGCGACTCGGAGAGTTCGAGGCATCCGTCCGCTGAAAAGATGACGTGTGGCTGAGGTGATTGAAGGAGAATTCAAGGCGCCAACTTAGACCCGCTCGGATCTCGCCACGTGTCCCATGTCAAACGGTTGTGATCGCCCACCTCCTCCTATAAATAGAGACAGAGAGGGAGCGGAAGAGGGTTTTACCTGAATTTTTGAAACTTCAGCTTCCCCCCCTTTCATCGCCGAGAGCAGCTTCCGTCGACCGCTGTCGTCCATTCGTTCACCAGAGCTCCGTTCATCTGTTCTGCTTTAGGTACACTCTCGATCCGATCGATGCATTTATCTACTTCTTCCGCTGCTTCTTTGTAATGACCCTAATTTCTATATACGCGTATTTGTACGTATTTTTGACGTAGATACGTCCGTATATTTTTGAAAAGTATGCCCGTATTTTTATTTTAATTATTTGGTGTAATAATTAATTTTAAAATATTTTAAACTCATCCTTTGAATTTAGTAAATAGAAGTATTTAAGGAAATACCATGTATTTGAGATGTATGGTGTATTTTCTTATGTATTTTTATTTTTTTTCAAAAATGCAAATTCCAAAAATTATAACCATGCCACCACATTAGCATGGTGACATCTTGCATGAACAATTGGCTTTAGGTTTAACCAAGTGTGTGGATGAGAGGAATTTGGGGAATCCTAAAATCTAGGCATGAAAAACAAAACCAATGAAGAAAGAAACCCTCATTTTTCTCTCCCTCATCCCCCAAAATTTCTGGCCGAAATTTGCAACTCCCCCTTTCATTCTTTACTTCATCTTCCTCCATCAATTCCCCTTCCAAATAATCCCATATTCAAGCACTTAAAGCCCACAAATTTCTCTTCTCATTCCAACATCAAAATTAGCCCAAAATTAGCCAAAAATCCAATAAATTGGAGCTTGGAGAAGAAGCTAGGAGCTCTTTCATCAAGGATTAAGAAGGGCCCAAGACTTATTCAGAGGACTTTTACAAGGTAGAACTACTATCACTTAGGTAGGATTCTAGTTTTAGGATTGGTTTCTTTTGGAGAAAATTAAGTTAGTTGGTTACACAAAAATTTTGTATTGGAAATCCATGCTTAGATTTCATGATAGGATTCATATATTATCAAGGTTAGTTTTATCCCATGATGATTGCTTTAGTTGGTAGAATGGAATTTTAATTATCAATTTAACATGTTTTGCTAGTAGGTTAGTTGTATGGAGAAATTTTGGATCAAGTTCTTATTTTTTGGAATTTCATCTTCATGCTTAAAGAGATAGTATTTCTATCATTTAGAAATGTTAGACTTAGTAATTTTGTTCCATGTTGTAAATTTGGGAGTAGATGTTTTATGCTAACATGCTAAATAGTGTTTGATTTGTGGTTAGGAAGTTAGTTTTAACATTAGCTTCAATTAGTGAATAAAATGTTTGTATCATAGTTTTAATTAAGGAGAAACATATTGATGGCTTGAAAATAGGGTGAACTTTGTATTATGATAGTTTTATTATGTTAATTATGGCACCCAATATGTTAGAAAACAAGTTTAGTTGGAAATGTTAGTTGCTGGAATTTTTGTTGCAGCAGAACAGTAACTTGTAAAATTCGTAGAAAATAGTAGAAAAATCAGAAAAATAAAATTAAGAACACTACGAAAAACTAGAGAAAATTTCCTACAACTTTGAAGAGAGGCTGAGAGCCAATTCTGACTGCAATTAGGGTAACAGAGCCATTCTTTCTGTACTGACGCTTTTGACAGATTTGCGTTGTAATTATGAGTAGAATTTTCATAATTGTGCTCTTGCTTTAAGTTAATTTTGAATATGCTAAGTTGTGCCTTATTATCAAGTCCTTAATGTGCCTTAATGATGATGTTATTACGTTGTGATTCATGTGGAAAAAGTTATTGATAATGAGATTGCATATATGTTGGAACATAAGTGGTATTTGAGACCACTAAATGATACTATGTTAATGAAGTAATGCATAACAAAAGAAAAACTTGTGAGTGAGAATGAGAGTGTGACATCGGGTGTTCTCGGTCCATTCTTGAAATGGGTGAGACTCTTGATGTGGGTTTGGGGGGAAACACGGGTAAATTGTAGGTGTTAAGGAGCGGACGTAGTATGATTTCTCACTCACTTCGTCACTCCCGGAAGGGGGAGTTGACTAGAGTTAGAGAGGCCGCCGGTGCGCTCGTGACGCACCAGGACGATAAATGATGGTTTTCTCCGTTTGTCCGACAGAAAAACCGAGATGAGTCTCACTCCGGTACCTTGTCCAGTCGGGTACGGAGTTACGAGAGGCCCCTCCAGTGCTCGTGTCACTGGAGTGGTACCACCTTTCACCCACCATGGTTGAAGTCCGCTCTCTTAGCAGCCTATGGTTTATTCGGGTTCCAAATACAGAACAACAATTTAGTTTATTTAATTTAGTCATTTATTACTTCAGTTCTGTTTATTGTTGTTTACTTTTAGCACTTGTACTCTGTTTTAATTTTTGCGTAACATGTGATGATGTGACACCTGTAGTTAGTTAGTTAGTTAGTTAGGAAGACCAGTTCTAAACTGGGTTCTAATAGGGTGTTAGGAGTTCCTACTGGATCACGCGTTGACATATCCCATCCCATGGTTTACAGGTACAAGTCCCGAGCAGTCTTCGAGTGTTTCGGAGCCAGAGATCGGTGCCAGTGCTACTGAGGTAGAGCCTTCGGGCGACTTTGTACAGTTAGATTTCCCGGGCTTAGACTAGTGGGTGCGTTGTACCGGGTGTGGACTTTTGTACTTTTGGGTCGTGGGTTTCTACTTTTGTTGTACCTGCTTTTTGTACCCCCGTTGTACAGCTGATGCTTGTATGTATATAAACTTATGGAAGTGATGTAATGTAACTTCTGTGTTATTGTATTTACTTTTCAGTACTGCGTTTTACTTTCTGTTGGAGCACTTTTCTTTCTCTGTGTACTATTCCAGTGTTATTGCAGTGGCCTGCTCAATTATCCTATATTAAACCACAAAAAATGCCTAGTAGTATTTAGATAAGAGGGCTCGAAGCCTGAGTCTGAATACTATGGTGACCTCGTCAGCTACGCTCCCCGTACTTGGGTGAGCGGGGCGTGACAGGTTTTTGTGGTGGCCCATGCAGGTCAGCTCACACTGCGATACACGTAAGAATAGTACAAGTAAGCTCCAACATTATAATTCGCAATTTTGGTACTGGATATTGTTTCCCTGTTCATTCTTGCAGAATGGTTCCGGGGAATGGATCGTCCGAGAACAGGACCCCTGCTTCTAATGCTGCTTCATCTGAGGCTTCCCTGATGGGGAAGATTTTGATAGGGATTCTGGAGCATATGCAGCAGATAGAGGATATGGTGGCTTGTGGCGCGCCACCAAAGCCAGTGGGTATCAGGCAGTTTAGAGCTTTGCACCCGAGGTCTTTTTCAGGCAAGGAGAGTCCTCTGGAGCTGGACGAGTGGATCAGGCATTCTGAGGATGATTTGGAGGCTATTGGATACCCGAGGGATAAGTGGGTGGATGCCGCGAAGAGACAGCTGACACATTAGGCCCGAGATTGGTGGGATGCTCAGGAGTTACATTTGACCAAGCCGATCTCGTGGGAGAAGTTTAGAGAGTTGTTTGAGGCTCAGTACTTGCCAGAGACGAAGAAGGATGAGCTGCGGTTGAGATTTGAGCACCTGACTCAGGGTAGACGGAGCGTAGATGATTATGATGCAGAGTTCTCATTATTGAGCAAGTTTGCTCCAGAGTTGGTGCAGTCAGAGGCCACCAGAGCTAGGCGATTCAGGATGGGGCTGGACCCCGAGTTCAGAGCAGCGATGTCGACTCAGGTGTTGCTTACTTAAAGTGCCGTACTGGAGGCGGCCAGGATGCATGAGACGCACCTGAAGAGTGTGGTTAGAGGTCCAGCAGCATCTGAGAGGCGCCCTGCAGGTCAGCAGAGGAGTTTCTCGAGGCCCACTCAGACCACTCAGTTTAGGAGGCCTGGAGCTCCACCAGTGTCACAGCGGCGTCAGCATTGTGGATTTTGTGGGAAGACTGGGCATGAGCAGCGGGATTGCAAGTTTAGGCATGGGCGATGTTTTACCTGTGGTCAGTCTGGGCACATCAGTAGGCAGTGTCCTCAGCAGGGACAGACTTCAGGATCTGGGGCACCAGTGGTAGTCCAGCCTGTACAGCAGCAGCAGAGGACCCTTCCGCCGGATCCACGGAGGCTTCCACTGCCAGCTCCACCAGCGCCTGGTGCAGTGACTCAGAGAGGACCACCTATGCCTCCGCAGCAGCAGCAACAGACCCCTAGGAGAGCGGCGCCGAGGCGTCAGGCTTTCACCATGACGGCTGTTGAGGCAGAGTGCACCGGTCGTGTTATCAGTGGTACCTATTTCTTTTTAAAGTTGAATGCTTTGTTATTTTATTATAGTATGTTATGTTTGTGGTTGTGATTATGATGTTTAGATTCTTATGTTAGTTTATGTTTATTCTCTTAGGTGTCATTAGAGTAGCTTCCTTCCCTGCCTTGTCACTATTCGATTCGGGAGCATCCCATTGCTTCCTGTCTCAGCAGTTTGTGACTAGGAATTCATTAGTAGTAGACTCCTTTGCTTCTAGTTGGAATATCCATACAGAGAATGGAGTGATCCGCAGTTCTTCGGGATACCGACAGTGTCTTGTTGAGATTTGTGGACGTAGACTGTATGCAGATTTCTTAGTGATGGAGATGCTTCATTTTGAAGCAGTGTTTGGGATGGACTGGTTAGGGATGTTCTATGCCACTATAGATTGTAGGCTTAGGAAGATAGTGTTTCAAATTCCTGATCACCCAGAGTTTGAGTTTCTTAGTGGTAGTAGTTCCCTTGGACCATTGAAGTTTAAGGCCAGTCCAGTAGAAGTGATGATGGAGATGGATACTGAACCTGTATTGTCGAGGGTAGTCCGGGATTTTCCTGATGTCTTTCCAGACGATATATATGGACTTCCTCCAGATAGATCATTGGAGTTCACCATCGATCTGATTCCAGGCACTCAACCGATTGCGAAGGATCCATACCGTATGGCTCCTCCAGAGTTAACAGAGCTTCGTAGTCAGTTGAAGGATTTGTTAGAGCGTGGTTTAATTCAGCCAAGTGTTTCGCCATGGGGTGCGCCAATGCTTTTGGTGAACAAGAAGGATGGATCTCGAAGGATGTGCATCGACTACCGAGAGTTGAATAAAGTTACTGTGAAGAACAAGTATCCTCTTCCTAGGATTGATGACATCTTTGATCAGTTGGGTGGATCGCGAGTGTATTCAAAACTGGATTTGAGAAGCGGGTATCATCAGGTGAAGGTCAGAGGATCAGATGTTCTAAAGACTGCATTTAGAACCCGATATGGTCATTATGAGTTTTTAGTGATGCCTTTCGGTATTACTAATGCACCAGCTACATTCATGAGGTTGATGAACCAAGTCTTCTATGAGTATTTGGATAAGTTTGTGGTCGTCTTCATAGATGATATCTTGGTGTACTCGAGATCAGAGGAAGATCATGCAGAGCATCTGAGGATAGTCATGGAGACTCTAAGGCAGCGCTAGTTATATGCTAAGTATAGCAAGTGTCAGTTTTGGCTGACCAAGGTTGCTTTTCTAGGACATGTTGTATCTGGAGATGGGATAGCTGTAGATCCGGAGAAGGTTGCTACAGTAGAGAAGTGGCCAGTTCCTAAGTCAGTAACAGAGATCAGAAGTTTCTTAGGATTGGCTGGGTACTACAGGAAGTTCATCAAGGATTTCTCTAAGATCGCGGCACCGATGACTCATTTAACCAAGAAGAATATTTCTTACAATTGGTCAGAGGAATGTTAGCGAGCATTCGATGAACTGAAGCATAGATTGATCACTGCACCTGTCCTGACGATTCCAGATCGTACAGGTGGATATGAGATTTACTGTGACGCGTCAGGTAGAGGATTGGGATGTGTTCTCCATCAGCATGATAGGGTAGTAGCTTATGCTTCTAGATTGTTGAAGACTCATGAGAGGAACTATCCTACGCATGACTTGGAGTTAGCAGCAGTGGTGTTTGCATTGAAGTTATTGAGGCATTTTCTTCTGGGTGAACGTGTAAAGATATACACAGATCACAAGAGTTTGAAGTATGTGTTCACTCAGAAAGAGCTGAATATGAGGCAGCACAGATGGCTTGAGTTGATGGCTGATTATGATGTTGACCTCCAATATCACCCTGGGAAAGTCAACGTAGTGCCTGATGCTCTTAGTCGCATGCCGACAGTGATGATGTTGACAGCTCAGAGAGAACTTCGGGGTGATATTCGACAGTTGGGGATTGAAGTTGTCTTACTGGCTCATCAGTGGTGATGATGAACTTGCAAGTTCAATCTGATTTGGTTGAAAGGATCAAGGCAGCTTAGTTTGGAGATGCGAAGTTGAAGAAGATTCGCGAGCAGACAGAAGCCGGACTTCGTAATGATTTCTGTGTTCATGAAGATGGATCTCTGCGATTTGGGAGCAGGATCTGTTGCCATCAGGTGACATTCGGGATGAACTGTTGAAAGAAGCTCATAGCTCACCTTATTCTATTCATCCTGGAGGCACCAAAATGTATCGTGATCTACGACAACATTTTTGGTGGCACGGCATGAAGCGTAGTGTGGCTAGAAGTGTAGCTTCATGTATGACATGTCAGCAAGTCAAGGCTGAACATCAGAGAACGGTAGGACTTCTGCAACCTCTTCCAATTCCAGAGTGGAAGTGGCAGCATGTGACGATGGATTTTGTAACTGGCTTACCTCGCACTTCTCGAGGACATGATGCCATTTGGGTGATCGTTGACCGATTAACCAAATCAACTCATTTCATACCATTTCGAGTGGGCCAGTCGACAGACCATCTTGCTAAGAGATATATGGAGGTGAGATACCTTGTTTTATATCTCTCTCTGTTTTGTTATTATCTAGATCTTGATTTAGTCATGTATGCAGGAAATCGTGAGGCTTCACGGGGTACCTGTAAGCATAGTCTCCGACCGTGACACAAGGTTTATGTCTCACTTTTGGAGAAGTCTGCAGGCTAGCTTGGGAGCTCAGCCGAGTTTTAGCACTGCATACCATCCATAGACAGACGGTCAGTCGGAGAGGACAATTCAGATTCTACAAGATATGCTGAGGGCGTGCATGCTGGATTTCAAGGGCTCTTGGGATGAACATCTACATCTGGTAGAGTTCGCCTACAATAACAGTTATCAAGCCAGCATAGGCATGTCACCATTTGCAGCCTTGTATTGAAGAAAGTGCCGATCTCCTCTCAGTTGGGATGATGTTGGAGATCGTGAATTGTTGGGCCCGGATATGATCGCTGAAACCATAGATGTTGTGAGAGTTGTCAGAGATAATCTTCGCATAGCTCAGGACCGTTATAAGCACTGGGCAGATGCGAAGAGGCGACATTTGGAATTTCAGCCAGGAGAGTTAGTATTTTTGAAGATCTCGCCGACACGAGGGCTGATTCGTTTTGGAAGACGTGGAAAGCTGAGCCCAAGATATATTGGACCTTTTGAAGTTCTGGCTCTTGTTAGACAGGTGGCTTACAGAATTGCCTTACCAGCATCTCTTGAGGGAATGCATAATGTGTTTCACATATCGCAACTCAGGAGATGTGTTGGAAATCCTGATCATGTCGTTGACTTCTCTGAGATCGAATGACCAGACTTGACTTATGATCAGCAGCCTATAGCCATTCTAGACCGGAGGCAGAAGATGCTGAGGAAGAAGTCGATCAACCTAGTAAGGGTTATGTGGCACCGAGAGTCACCGGGAGAGTCTACCTGGGAACTCGAGGAGGAGATGAGAGAGAAGTACCCTCACTTGTTTGTTTGATGTAATTTTGTTTTGTTTGTATCTGATGTATAGAAAGTTTTTCTCCCTTAATTTGAAATTCCGAGGACGGAATTTATTTTTAAGGGGGGTAGGATGTAATGACCCTAATTTTTATATACGTGTATTTGTACGTATTTTTGACGTAGATACGTCCGTATATTTTTGGGAAGTATGTCCGTATTTTTCTTGTAATTATTTGGTATAAGAATTAATTTTAAAAGATTTTAAACTCATCCTTTGAATTTAGTAAATAGAAGTATTTAAGGAAATACCATGTATTTGAGATGTATGGTGTATTTCCTTATGTATTTTTAATTTTTTTCAAAAATGCAAATTCCAAAAATTATAACCATGACACCACATTAGCATGGTGTCATCTTGCATGAACACTTGGCTTTAGTTTTAACCAAGTGTGTGGATGAGAGGAATTTGGGGAATCCTAAAATCTAGGCATGAAAAACAAAACCAATGAAGAAAGAAAACCTCATTTTTCTCTCCCTCATCCCCCAAAATTTCTGGCCGAAATTTGCAACTCCCCCTTTCATTCTTTGCTTCATCTTCCTCCATCAATTCCCTTCCAAATAATCCCCTCTTCAAGCACTTAAAGCCCACAAATTTCTCTTCTCATTCCAACATCAAAATTAGCCCAAAATTAGCCAAAAATCCAACAAATTGGAGACCAAAATTGGAGCTTGGAGAAGAAGCTAGGAGCTCTTTCATCAAGGATTAAGAAGGGCCCAAGACTTATTTGGAGGACTTTTACAAGGTAGAACTTCTATCACTTAGGTAGGATTCTAGTTTTAGGATTGGTTTCTTTTGGAGAAAATTAAGTTGGTAGGTTACACAAAAATTTTGTATTGGAAATCCATGCTTAGATTTCATGATAGGATTCATATATTATCAAGGTTAGTTTTATCCCATGATGATTGCTTTAGTTGGTAGAATGGAATTTTAACTATCAATTTAACATGTTTTGCTAGTAGGTTAGTTGTATGGAGAAATTTTGGATCAAGTTCTTATTTTTTTGGAATTTCATCTTCATGCTTAAAGAGATAGTATTTCTATCATTTTGAAATGTTAGACTTAGTAATTTTGTTCCATGTTGTAAATTTGGGAGTAGAAGTTTTATGCTAACATGCTAAATAGTGTTTGATTTGTGGTTAGGAAGTTAGTTTTAACATTAGCTTCAATTAGTGAATAAAATGTTTGTATCATAGTTTTAATTAAGTAGAAACATATTGATGGCTTGAAAATGGAGTGAACTTAGTATTATGATAGTTTTATTATGTTAATTATGACACCCAATATGTTAGAAAATAAGTTTAGTTGGAAATGTTAGTTGCTGGAATTTTTGTTGCAGCAGAACAGTAACTTGTAAAATTCGTAGAAAATAGTAGAAAAATCAGAAAAATAAAATTAAGAACACTACGAAAAACTAGAGAAAATTTCCTACAACTTTGAAGGAGGCCGAGAGCCAATTCTGACTGCAATTAGGGTAACAGCGTCATTCTTTCTGGACTGACGCTTTTGACAGATTTGCGTTGTAATTTTGAGTAGAATTTTCATAATTGTGCTCTTGCTTTAAGTTAATTTTGAATATGCTAAGTTGTGCCTTATTATCAAGTCCTTAATGTGCCTTAATGATGATGTTATTACGTTGTAATTCATGTGGAAAAAGTTATTGATAATGAGATTGCATATATGTTGGAGCATAAGTGGTATTTGAGACCACTAAATGATACTATGTTAATGAAGTAATGCATAACAAAAGAAAAACTTGTGAGTGAGAATGAGAGTGTGACATCGGGTGTTCTTAGTCCATTCTTGAAATGGGTGAGACTCCAGATGTGGGTTTGGGGGGAAACACGGGTAAATTGTAGGTGTTAAAGAGCAGACGTAGTATGATTTCTCACTCACTTCGTCACTCCCGGAAGGGGGAGTTGATTAAAGTTAGAGAGGCCGCCGGTGCGCTCGTGACGCACCAAGACGGTAAATGATGGTTTTCTCCGTTTGTCCGACAGAAAAACCGAGATGAATCTCACTCTGGTACCATTTCCAGTCGGGTACGGAGTTACGAGAGGCCCCTCCAGTGCTCGTGTCGCTGGAGTGGTACCACCTTTCACCCACCATGGGTGAAGTCCGCTCTCTTAGCAGCCTATAGTTTATTCGGGTTCCAAATACAGAACAACAATTTAGTTTATTTAATTTAGTCATTTATTACTTCAGTTCTGTTCATTGTTGTTTACTTTCAGCACTTGTACTCTGTTTTAATTTCTGCGTAACATGTGATGATGTGACACATGTAGTTAGTTTGTTAGGGAGGCCAGTTCTAAACTGGGTTCTACTAGGGTGTTAGGAGTTCATACTGGGTCACGCGTTGACGTGTCCCATCCTGTGGTTTACAGGTACGAGTCCCGAGCAGTCTTCGGGTGTTCCGGAGCCAGAGATCGGTGCCAGTGCTACTGAGGTAGAGCCTTCGGGCGACTTTGTACAGTTAGATTTCCCGGGCTTAGACTAGTGGGTGCGTTGTACCCGGTGTGGACTTTTGTACTTTTGGGTCGTGGGTTTCTACTTTTGTTGTACCCGCTTTTTGTACCCCCGTTGTACAGCTGATGCTTGTATGTATATAAATTTATGTAAGTGATGTAATGTAACTTCTGTGTTGTTGTATTTACTTTTCAGTACTGAGTTTTACTTTCTGTTGGAGCACTTTTCTTTCTCTGTGTACTATTCCAGTGTTATTGCAGTGGACTGCTCAATTATCCTATATTAAACCACAAAAAATGCCTAGTAGTATTTAGATAAGAGGGCTCGAAGCCTGAGTCTGAATACTACGGCGACCTCGTCAGCTACGCTCCCCGTACTTGGGTGAGCGGGGCGTGACATTCTTCCTCTTCAAATGTCCACGTCGAACAACACCTCGGTGAGGTTGGTGGGGGTGACGCCATCGAGTCGGAACCGGTGGAGTCAGAGACGCCATCGATGTCCTAGCCAAAACAGTGGGAGGGAGACACGGTAGTTGAACATGCCGTCGCTTCATCTGGTGATCAGGAAGTACCCTAAGAAAGGGAAGGCGCCCAAGTCGACCGCCAAGGCTGCCAAGGCCGCCAAGGTCACAGGCGATAACGGAGCCACGATCGCGGTCCCTGCGGGAATCCTAGACCAAATGTCTTTGTTGCTGCCATCCGCGATCCCTCAGATCTGTGCCAAGTATATCTGGGCCCCCTACACAGTCCGCCTCCTCGATCTCAGTGAGCAGGTTTGCTTACCAAGGGACTACGAGGTCGGCATGTACCACCCGACCTTCGCCTTGGGGCTCCGCTTCTCGCTCCATCTCTTTCTTCTTCTCATCCTCCATTGACATGCGTTTATATTTTATATATTCACGCACGTCTTCTCCGTGATTTCCCGTCGTTTTTCGCTATTTCGAGTCCGTCTTTTTGTGATTTTTAGTTCCTTTTCACTTTCTTTGTGTTTGTATGTACTTGCAGGAGATTGCTGGCCCAGGGGACATACAAAGCAAACATCATGAGTCCCCGGAGCAACGGGAGGTGCCACACGAGAACCTGAGAGCCAAACGTCAATTCAGATCATGAATCAGCCCTCAACCGATCAGGTGGACAGATCCACCCGATCAGTTCGTGCACATGTATCAGACCCAAGGAGAAGCAAGGATGAGGCAAATCCCAACCGATCGGTTCAGTGATCGGTTGGGTGAGACAGAACTCTCTGTTTTTGAGCGCAAACTCCACCCGATCGGTTGACTTGTCAACCGATCGGTTCACATGTAGCAGAAGTTTTTCCAGCTCAAGACCCAACGACTTCACCCGATCGGTTCAGCAATCGGGTGAAGTATTTTAGAAGCTGAAGACCCGGTTCAACGATCATCTCACCCGATCGGTTGATGTTTCAACCGATCGGTTGGACATTTATTTTTGTCTTCTTCTGATAATATTCCCTGGCATCTTGCGAGAATGTATAAATAGCCCTAGGTTTCCCAGAAACGAGGATCCTATTTTCTTAACTGTTTTTAGGGGTTTTTGGCTGCTTTCAATTAAACTCATTTTGTAAGTTCTTTGATCTTTCTAATACTTTGATATTGCATTTATAATACAGTTTGCTCTAGTATTCTATTGCTTGATTATCATTTCAATGGCTGAAATTTGTTTTGTTGCATCTATTGCTATGATTATTATATAGTTTTCTAATCTGGGACATTGGTGGAAGCCCTTTCGTGGGTTCTCCCTAGAACGACCATAGGATTAGGGATTCGATAGGATATATGGATTTAGATGGTTACGCAGGGGCGTTTTATTGTCATCGGTGGGATAAAGACTGCCTTTGACCGTCGGGCCAAGGGGAATAAAATGGGAGTTTGATCCCCTAGCCACAGCTCACACCCCTAGCGTAGACATTGATTTCTCACGCGTGGGAACGTCTTGGATGAAATGTCGGGAGCAATCATTGCGAGATTAGTGCTTCTGGAGTCGGTCGGTGTTGGACATGGGAATGCCCACCGTCCGAACCCGGGTAGACCTAGCGTATCATCCTGGGCATCGACCGGAATATCGGGCCCATGGGATGCTAGGTACCGCTATTAGAGGTAACGTCTCACCACTAAACCCCAGAATCCGAACGTATTCCTATCCATTGGTCGTAATAGAGAGAACTCATGATAGGGTGGAAACCAAAGTCCTAGGTTACTTTTTATATCTTACACCTTTTCGTAGTTCCATATTGTGACAACCCACCAAGTGATAGGGCTAGCTCACCCACCGGGTGATCTGGTTCATGTTTGATCACAAGTACATCACACACCTCCCTGCGTTCGACCCCCAAGCAACACTTCGACACAATGTGCTTGCGGTTACAAATATTTAATCCTGGTATCCTCGTTCCGACTACACATTGTGCAAATCGGTGGGTCATCCATTTCCTCAAACTCCCTCTCTTTCAGTTAATGTCGAACTCCATCAGCGCGATGGTCGGCTTTCTCGTCCTCTGCTCTGCCCACGGGATAAGTCCGACACTGTCGTGCTTCTAGTACTTCTTCGAGGCGAAGAGGAAGGAGGAATATTACTATGTCTATGCGAAGAGGGGCCGAATTCTCGTCCTCGAGCTGCCGGGCAAAGTGAGGGACTGGAATGAGAGATTTGCCTTTGTCACGACTTCGACGGACTTGGCTCTAAGGTCAAATTGGGGGACTCTGAATCCCTCAGTGAATACCGAAGTGGTCCTAGAGGGGAGCGACCTGGAGAACGCCAAAATTCTAGAGGAGATCCCAAGGGAGAGCAGGGTCTTCAAAGACTTGGTCACGGACGAGATGATCGCCCATCACGTCTGGTTTGAAGGTACTTCGAGTTTTGTGAACAACTTCTAAAATGCTCACCCTGATCTATTTTCTTCTTGCATGCGCGATGGCTCGTGTCAAAAGATGTGAGCGAAAGATGTGAGCGCTACTCCCAAGTGTAGAATATCGAACAAGTAATAATCCTAGTGAGTCTAGGTACCGTATCCATGGGACAACTGACCTGCAAAACCACGAATTCAGTTTATAAAGAGTACTAAAACGACGATAAACAACCACCTTTCAGATATAAAAAGTAATAGAGTCGAATACGAAAACAAAATCCTACGATAATTACGGTGAATTCGATACTATGATACTAATACAGAGAGTATGTGTCGGTTGTGGTTTCGTTAGGATCTATGCAATCAATGATTATTAATATCTTTTCTATAACTCAACGTTTCATCTGGCTAGGGCATTAGAACATCGGAAAGTATGGCGATAAAGCGCATAAAATAGTGCCAAAGAGTAATCACGTATATTATCAACTTCATGAAGAAAATACACACAAAGTACCCACTCGGGTCATGATACGTCCTCTCGGATCGCATCACGAATAAGTCTTACTCAGATCATATTCGATTCAAGCATGCCCAATATCACCTATAGCCTTGATAATTGATGGAATTATTGCGCAAGGAAGGTGATTGAATCTCCAAGGTTCTGGATGGAACTTGTAGTAGAACAAACTTGAAGACTGGACTTTCTATGGAGGAAAAATTTCTGCAGAGGTTCCTCTAAGAAAATCTGAAAATCACTAACTTTCTAGAGAGAGAAAGTAAACTTAAGAAAAGAGAAAGAAAGTGAATTTTCGTGTGATTTTAGGCAGGGGTCTGGGGGTCTATTTATAGTCCAAAAAGGTAGTTTTTGAACGTTGGACAACTGCCTAAATTTTCAAAAAATTCTGGGAAAGTTTTTCTATTAGTAGACTAATATGAGTGCCTGGTCGACTAATTAGAACTGCTGACTAGGATTCTGGCTGTTGATGTGTCTTTTCAGAAATAACTTTCAAAAACGGAAAGAAACTTCTGTAAACGGATATAAACTGACAAAAAGTAGCCGTTTATGGCAGTTCTAACTTCCAGAAATAAAATATATTATTTAATGATAAATCATTTAAGATAACTGTTTTTGAAAATAAACTGATAGACTAATAAGGTGTGTTGGTCGACTAGAAATATGAAATTTTAGAAATTTATGGAAAAATGATCCTAGAGACTTAAAAATAAGTCTGACAAAGTTTTAGGATAGAAATATTTTAATATTAAAATTAGTCGACTAGCATTAAGGGTTGGTCGACTAATGGGATTTCTGACGTGATTTTTTGAAGACAGATCCTAGACGACTAAGATAGATTATCATCAAGGATTTTACATTCTAAGTAGATGTAAGGAAAAATAAAGATTACATCTCATTTACATGATACAAAATATCATCGATATGCTTCGTCTTGTAGTGGATGCTTCTTGCAATATGTAGACTTGATGATTGTCTTAGTTAATTTGTGCTATAACATCTGCATAGATAGAGTTAGTATAAAGATAATATATTTGTATCATCAAAACCATATGAGGAGTTGTGAGTTTCCAACATTCTATATGGTTACACATGGATGAATTTCTTCGGGGGCATACCCATCTCTCAACAGTGCTGACGTGGCTGTTAATGTGACGTGTCCAGCTTGTTCGTGGCAGCAGCGACGATGATGAGGGGAAG
>JAULAV010004051.1:0-21704 GCA_030789695.1 Scilla litardierei | reverse complement strand
ATTTGGATAAAAGAATTTGGACAAGAGTATGGATATGCATATATACATATACATACATACATATACATACATACATACATATCTATTCTATAAAATAGGGAGGTTATCAAGTGAAATTGAATAAGAGAATTTGGACAAAATAAATTGGACAAGAGATGAGATTTTGAGGGATAAGAGAGGAGGTGGGAAATTTTTCACATACAACCCCGGTTTTTACATTTTTACCCCTGGACCCTCCCCCACGCACACCCACACTTTTTATTCTTCCCCCCTTTCTGACCGTTTTTTTCCCAGTTCACGTGCACGTGCACGTGTGCACGGGTTATTTGCTAGTATGTATGTATGTATGTATGTATGTATATATGTATATATATATATATATATATATATATATATATATATATATTTATGAATTAGGACCCATTGGGCCTATTGGGTATTCACACATATGAGTAACCAATATGAATACTATATAAAGGGGGCTAAGGGTTTCCTAGCCTCAACCTTCTCAAAACCTGTTTCTACTTCACAACACGTTATTAGCCCGATCACGCTCGATGGAAGAAACGACGGCTCGCGAGAGGGAGGCGCCCGGCATACGCTCCGTCAATTTTTTTCACGACGCAAAGCTTCGCGAGACGATGTAGGGTTCCTTTTCGGGCATCCCTTATCAAACTTCGCTAGATCTGGCGGACAGATTTAGTGGGTAAGCCTAAATGTTTTTCTAGATCTGATATTAAAAATGTTGAATATTGGACTCCCCGGATTTGGTTTTGGATGATGAGCAAACATAAATAATTCATGATCTAACAATTTGTGAGCGCAGTATTGGAGATCGTCGCCAATTTCACGTGAACATTCAAAGCGACATCTCAACACTTTCCAAAGCTCATTTTCATGCCTAAAGCTTCGTTGAAGCTCTTGCGACGCTTTGGAAGTAATGAAGATTCAATCGAAGCTCTCAAAGACCGTTTATTAAGGTTTTATTTATAGTCTTTTAGTTTCGATTGATAGAATGTTAAGCCTTGAGTATATCTTACGTTTCTATCTTCATTACGCTCATTTCGTAGCTCTAGGATTCTTGCACAAGTTCACTCTAACTTCCTCGAAGCGTCGCGCTTCGATTCGGACTTTGTTGTGCATGTTAGTTGGTACAAGAACAAGTACTGACCGACTAGATGGTGATCTAGTCGGTCGGCCACTGTTCTTGGACCGACTAGTTTCTGTCAGTTAATTCTTAGCTCTTTACTGTTTACAGTTAGTCGGTCTATGTTGACTCACCGACCGACTAGTTTGTGAACTAGTCAGTCAGTGATGCTTCTTTGACCGACTAGTTGAGACTGACTGTTCACTCTAAAATTCTCCTAAGCTACTGTTTACCGTTAGTCGGTCTAAGAACGTTTGATGACCGACTAGTTAACAATCTAGTCGGTCAACTTTTGTTCTTGGACCGACTAAGTCAACTTGCCTTCAGACTATGTTGTTTTGCCTCTTAGTCGGTCTACGTTCATTGGATGACCGACTAGTTGTGAAACTAGTCGGTCAGACAGTGTTCTTGGACCGACTAGTTTTCTAGGTCTGAAATTCTATCTCTTCTCAGATCTGCTCTTAGTCGGTCCATGCTTTGTGACTGACCGACTAGTTGATGAACTAGTCGGTCAGTGAGTGTTCTTTGACCGACTAGATCTCACAGATTTCTTTCCGTTGGAGATTGACCTAACTTGTTTTTATGGGACCCTATAAATACGAACCTAGGTCATTTCTATCTTCAAAAGAGCTGTCATTAAGAGATTCATTGAGTTCTAAAGAGATAGCTATTCTCCCTCAAATCTAAAGCTCTCTTCCTCACAAGAAACCCATTCTCTCTCATTTCTAGATCTAGAGAGAAGCTTGTTCTTGGTGAGCTCTTCAAGCTATTGCTTGATTCAAGTTTCCAAATCTTCCCTAGGCACCCATTGCTGCTCATTTCCTTGGTGCTAGGGTTTGGTAACTTCATCTTCCTTAAATCCTTCATTCCACCTTTTGGGTAAGAAAAACTCAAGGTATAGGATTTTGTGGTAAGAGTATTTATTTCATATTAAACTCTTTTATATTGCTTATTGGCTCTCTCGGTTGTGAGAGAAGTTTGTGATCCCGGGTTGTGGGATTCACTTTGCCATTGCATGTATGATTTGATCTTGTGAAGGTTTTTCACAAGATATTCATAGTGGAAATCTTGAGTTAGGGTTTCTAACTCAAGTATCCGGAAGGGATCCGGGTGGTTGGGACGTAGGATCACCGGGAACAAGTCGGGGAGACTTGGGTGGATCCGAACCCATTAACTTCATTTGTTAGCATTGTTACTTTCATTGTTGTCATTCAATTTAAGCTTCCGCAAATTGACTTGGTAGTTGTGTGCAATTTAATTCGGAATAATACGCCTTATTATTTTAAAGTACTATTCACCCCCCCTCTAGTACTTGTGCAGTAGCTGGTAGGGCATTACATTTGGTATCAGAGCCAGATACTCAGCTATGTCTGCCAAGGACAACAAGACCGTGCATCCACCTTCCAACTACGACACCTTCAGGAACCGTGAAGGAGCGTCATCGGTGATGGAAGGACATTCCTCTACAAGGCCTCCATTCTTCAACGGTACCAACTACGGGTACTGGAAATGTCGGATGGAAACCTTCCTCCGAAGTGCATCTTTATGGAGGACTACAATGAAGGAGTACAACGAGCCCGAAGAAGAAGATTTTGAGAAATGGACTACCGCGGAGGTCGCCGCGGAGGTAAGCAATGCCAAGGCAATGAACGCCTTGCAATGCGCATTGGAGCCCGAGGATTTCAATAAGATATGCACATGTAAGAGTGCATATCAAATTTGTAACTCTCTCCTCATACTACATGAAGGGACGAGTCGGGTAAGAGACTCTAAACTTGTTGTCGTAACCAAAGATTACCAAATGTTTCACATGCAACAGGGCGAGAAGATGAAAGAATATTACGCTCGCTTCGTTGACATAATAAACGAGTTAGAGGCCCTCGGCAAGATCTACACTCAAAAGGAGAAGTGCTTAAAGCTTATTGAAGGACTTCCCTCTTCTTGGGAAAAACGTACCTTCGCCATCGAGGAAGGTAATGACATGAACAAATATACCGTAGTTCAACTAATGGGTACTTTGATGTCATACGAGGTACGCAAAGATAGCAAGGTGAAGCTACAAGAAAAGATGAAGTCATATTTGAACCTAGATGCGCCTAAGAAAAAGGCGATTGCATTCAAGGCGGCTTCATCCACATCTTCCGATGATGAAGACTCGGAAAACGAGTTGGACTTGGAGTCCATGGCACTCATGGCCAAGAAGTTCAACCGTTTCTTCCGGAAAGGTAACTTCAAGACCAAAGGTAAATTTGGTTCTTCTAACGCCTCTTCCTCTCCTTTGTGTTTCAAGTGCAATAAGCCAGGACACATGAAAGCGGAGTGTCCTCTCAACAAACAAAAGGAGAAGTGGAAGGCGCCAAAATTCGATAAGTCCAAGAAATACAAGAAGGGGTACAAGAAAGGACTTGTCGGAGCAACATTCACCGACTCCGAGGATTCCTCAAGCGGAGAGTCGGATGATGAGAAAGTGGAGCAAGCACATATGTGCTTCATGGCAAGAGAGGAGAACGATCAAGGATCCTCCTCTTCCGATGATAGTAATGACGAAAGCGATGAGGTAACGATGGATGATCTTAGAAATGCTAACTCTCAACTTTGGTCAAAATATACTAAGTTAGTAAATAGATATACTAAGGTAAAAGATGACCTAGCTAGCATTCAAACATCGCCTAAGAATATCATCACCAACAACGACACCGTTGTTGAAGAGTTAAGAAATGAGATTGTGAATCTCAAATCTAAACTTGAACATGTTAGCATTGAGGATGCGGAAGAACATGAGATAGCGGATTTAACTTCTCAAAACTCGACTTTGAGTATTGAGAACGAGAATCTTAAATCTCGTGTTTATGTGCTCACATCGCAAATATCCGCTTTGGATACTTCTTTGCGTTCTCTCAAAGAGAAATATGAGGACACATTGGGCCGAATCAACAAATTCAACAAGGGTAAGGGCCATTTGGATAATATCCTAAAAGATTTACTTCCGGCCAAACACCACATTGGCTTGGGGTATATGATGGGAAATTCATCCAAGTCGGTCACTACTTTTGTTAGGCCAACTTCCGAAGCCTCAACGAGTGGGAGCAAACACTCTATTGGTAGTTCATCTACCAATGGTGCTTCCACCTCGTCCACACCCTCTTTCGGAAAGAAACCCACTTTGGGTGGACCTCCAAAGAAGGGGCATGCCTACATGTACACTAATAACATGCCACGTAGGAACACACGTCCTACTCCACCGTCTCACACTTATGATGATTTTTATGCAACACATTCCCGGGCACGTGCACACCAAGTGAGACACCCTCACGCACGTGTTTCCACACATGCATATGTACACCCACCTCATCATATGAATAATTCTTTTCGTGCACCATTCCATCATGTCCCGTATGCCTATCCACAACATGCATCACGTAGAAATCAACGTAGCATGCATGCACCCAATAGGATGATGGATCCCAAAATTTTCACTATTTGGAGCCCAAAGGACACAAGCATGGACGAAAAACAAATGTACATGAATGCTTATTTTTCGGATGTTGTGCATAGTAAGAATTATGTGGGGAAGTCTAAGTCCACTTGGACTTGGCTTCCAAAGGTCTAATCCCTTGGACCCAATGACCTTGGGTACCATGATATGAAAGTGTCTATCTTTAGGTACTCAAGGAAAAGAAAAAGAAAAGGAGCATCAAATTTAAATTTAGCTCCAAAGGGAATTGGATACTCGATAGCGGGTGCTCCAAACACATGACGGGTGATGCTCGTTTGCTCTCCGGAGTGGTTCCCATTGCGAATGGAAACCGCGTCGTATTTGGAGGCAACGAGAGCGGAACCATCATAGGTGTTGGTAAAGTCGGTAACCCTTCTAAACCATTAATTAGTGACGTTTATCTTGTTAGTGGTTTAAATCATAATCTTATTTCAATAAGTCAACTTTGTGATAAAGGTTACAAAGTTAGCTTTGCGAAAGGATTGTGTCACATTTTAAGAAAGGATAATGAAAAATTATTATTTTCCGGAACTCGTCGTAAATACATCTATATTTTGGATCTTCCGAAGTCATATGAACAATGTCTCGTTGCCAACACAAGTGAACAACACTTATGGCATCGACGCTTTGGACATGTGAACTTTGGAACACTATATAAGCTTTCAAAATTGAATTCTATTAAAGGTTTTCCGAAGCTTGTTTTTGAAAAGAAAAGTTTTTGTGATTGTTGTCAACGCGGCAAGCTTCCTAAATCTTCATTTAAACCTAAGAAAAGCATCTCTACTAAACGGCCACTAGAGCTATTACATCTAGATTTATTTGGGCCAACTAGAGTAGCTTCCTTAGGAAATGCAAGGTACGGACTTGTCATCGTAGATGACTATTCAAGATTTACTTGGGTATTTTCATTGTGTAATAAAAATGAAGCTTTTGAAAACTTCACAATTTTTGTTAAGAAAGTACAAAATCTCTTAGGAACCACCATTGTCACTATTCGTAGTGATCATGGAGGTGAATTTGAGAATGAGTCTTTTGAGACATTTTGTGATGAAGTTGGTATTACTCACACCTTCTCTTTCCCTCGTGCACCTCCTCAAAATGGTGTAGTTGAGAGAAAGAATAGGACGCTAGTGGAGTGTGCTCGCACTATGCTTGATGATAGCCAACTTGGCCATCAATTTTGGGCGGAAGCGGTACACACCGCTTGCTATGTGTTTAATAGAATACTTTTGAGGCCCGGCACTAAACAAACTTGTTATGAATTGTTGTTTGGTAGGTTGCCTCAAGTTAAACATTTTCGTGTTTTTGGTTCGAAATGTTTTATTAAGAACACATATGGTAGTTTGGACAAATTCGATCCGAGATCCGATGAGGGGATTTTTGTTGGATATTCTACGCGTAGCAAAGCCTACCGGATATTCAACAAACGAACCTCAACGATCGAGGAATCGCTTCATGTCTCATTTAATGAAGGATTTGTTCCAACTAGAATTTCAAATGATAATGATTCTATGGATGTTTTATGTGATTCGTTTGAAAATTCTAAGTCTAATGATTCTATTGATTCTATTGAGACTAACCCAACTAATGAAGTTGTTGAGAATGTTCCAAGTGATCAAGGTATTCCCAAACGGCTTCATTCGGTTCGTGACCATCCCCATGAGCAAGTCATTGGCAATATCTATGATAGTGTCAAGACGAGATCCCAAGTTCACCGCTTCGCAAATTGTGCCTTTGCCTCATCGATAGAGCCAAAGAATATTAATGAAGCATGCGAAGATAGCGCTTGGATCTTAGCCATGGAGGAGGAGCTCATTCAATTCGAGAGGAATGAAGTTTGGGAGCTTGTTCCATTGCCATCGAAGAACCACACCGTCATAGGGACAAAGTGGATCTTCAAGAACAAAACCGACGAAAACCAAGTCGTCGTCCGGAACAAAGCTCGGTTAGTAGCTCAAGGCTATCGTCAAGAGGAAGGTATCGATTTCGAAGAATCTTTCGCTCCGGTAGCTAGATTAGAATCAATTAGATTACTTTTGTCTTTTGCATGCCATAAGAATTTTAAATTATTTCAAATGGATGTTAAAAGTGCATTTTTAAACGGAGATGTCGTTGAGGAAGTTTACGTTTCTCAACCTCCGGGCTTCGTAAATGAAAATTTTCCAAATCACGTTTTTAAACTAAAGAAAGCTCTTTATGGTTTGAGACAAGCTCCTCGAGCTTGGTATGATCGCCTAAAGAATTTTCTTTTGGATTTGAATTTTAAAATGGGCGAAGCCGATTCAACACTTTTTATTAAGCATGCGAATAATGATATTTTATTAGTTCAAATTTATGTTGATGATATCATTTTCGGTGCTACTAACTTCGCTCTTTGCGAAGAGTTTTCTAATGTGATGAAGGAACAATTTGAGATGAGCCACATGGGCGAACTCAAATATTTCTTAGGTCTCCAAATTCGCCAAATGAACGATGCAATCTTCATCCACCAAACGAAGTACACGGTGGAGTTGCTAAAGCGATTTGGAATGGAGAATGCCTCCGGGAAAAAGACTCCAATGAGCACGACTACGCATCTTGACAAGGATACGGGCGGTAAGGATGTAGACATTCGTCTATATCGAGGTATGATAGGTAGTTTGATGTATCTTACCGCAAGTAGGCCCGATATTATGTTTGCCGTATGTATATGTGCTCGTTATCAGTCTCAACCTAAGGAGTCTCACTTAGTAGCGGTAAAGCGTATTTTTCGCTATCTAAGTTACACATTAGATTTTGGATTACTTTATCCGAGATCTAGCACATATGAGTTAGTCTCATATAGTGACGCTGATTATGCGGGATGCAAATCCGACAGAAAAAGTACTAGTGGCACTTGCCATTTTATAGGAAATTCTCTTGTCTCTTGGTTTTCCAAGAAGCAAAATTCCGTATCACTTTCAACCACCGAGGCGGAATATATTGCCGCCGGTGCCGCGTGTGCTCAAGTTCTTTGGATGAGACACACACTTAAAGACTTTGGTATAAATTGTGATACTTGCCCTATCATGGTTGACAACCAAAGTGCAATATGTCTTTCCAAGAACCCGGTACATCATTCCCGTTCGAAACACATAGATGTCCGACACCACTTTTTAGATGATCATGTTGCTAAAAAGGACATCATTCTAGTGTATGTTGAAACCCAAAAGCAAATCGTCGATATTTTCACGAAACCCCTAAAGGAGGACTCCTTTGTGCGGTTGCGTCGAGAATTGGGGATTATGGGTGAATCCGAGATATAGGATTCATGTTTCATTCAATAATTTTGCATGCTATTATTTTTGGCAATATCTCATTCATGCTAGAATTATTGGATTTTTCGGGAATTTTATGTGATATCTTGATTTTTCGTTCGATTTGTGCGTAATCGTCAAATTTCTGTTTTTCGATGATTAATGGGGTAGTTTCGATGTTTATTGAGAGTTTTGAGATTTATCGTCCAAGCGTATTATGGAGAGAACTTGATTTTCTAGTTTTTGACTCTTTAGTCGGTTCATGTTCAGTGACCGACCGACTAGATTGAGATCTAGTCGGTCAGTACTTGAACGCAGACCGACTAAATCTTGTCAGTAATTCTTGGATTCAGCCACTGTTTGCAACTAGTCGGTTCAAGCTCATTGACCAACCGACTAGATCGTGATCTAGTCGGTCAGTGCTTGAACTGTGACCGACTAGTTGTGCCAGGGGCTGTTTGGTCTTTTGCGAAATCGACCGACTTAAACTCAGTTTAGTCGATCGATTTTCATTCTAATCGATTGAAATCTCTTCTCTCTCCGCTCAAAACCCCGACCTCCCTCGAGACCCTTCGTCTTCCGGCCACTTTCCGACCATTCCAGCCGTCGCTGTCCGCCGATCTCCGACCTAGGGTATCCTCTCTTCCTCCCTCTCCTATCTAGGGTTCGGTTTCAGCTCTAGGGTTAGGTTTTCCAGTTGATTTCATCTCCTAGGGTTTCGATTAGGGTTTTCTAATTTCGGCTAGGATCTCTTCTTTCCAATCTCGTGTGTCGTGTTGTGCCAAGACTATGGCAAGAACACGCATTCCGATCACTCCCTCTAGCCCCTCTCCGATGACCGTTGATCCAATCTCTTCGGATCCCGAGCATCCAACCCTTCCGAAGCGTAGAGCCAATACCACCCTTCCTTCATCGTCTTCGCCTCCTCTCAAGAAGAAGAGGACGACGACCGCTCAACCTAGAGGTCAACCGAAACCCAAACCCAAGCCTACGCCCAAGGCCAAAATTCTTGCTTCTCAATCTTCGTTCCATACTCCTACCGATTCCGATACGGAGTATAACCCCGAGACCGAGACTCATAGGGAACCCACTCCTCCTATTCATCCCGAGTCTAGCACCCACCCTCGTACGTCTACCCGTAAGCCTAAGGGAAAGGGTCCGATGCCGGTGGGCGGTGTCGATATTTCCTTATGTCGCGATGACCCTTTGTGTCTCGCGGCATATAACCGTATCGAACATTGCCCGCTGCTTCTGGAGCATTTCGTCCAGTTTAGCGACTTCATAGGGTTAGCTGATCTTCTGTCGTCGTCGGGTCTTCTCGATTACCTTCGATATGACCCGAAGGCAAATCCTCACCCCTACCCTAGATTAGTGAAGCTTTTCTATGCTAATAGGATCCGGGGTCAGTACGATCAGACCCACTCTGTTGAGACGACCGTTTTGGGGACTCCTATAGTCCTCACTGCGGAAATCTTTGGAGAGATTTTGGGTATCTCTTCGTCTGGCCTTCTTCCTTCTGATATCTCGGTAGATGATATTTCTTCTCTTGATCAGACCATCCTTTCAGAGATTTTCCATCAGATTCCTCCTGCCATGATTGGAGTGCCATCTAAATCTTTCAAGCCTAATGCATGGGTCCTAAATCTGATTCTGAAGTCGTGCTTGCTTCCCAAGTACGGCTCCTCTTCTTTACCATCCCAGCCATTTTTGAAGCTTATCTATGCGATCTTCATGGGGAGCTCGATTAATTGGGCTCGAATTATACTCGATAAGATTGACTCTTTCGAGTGTATTCGAAAGTCCAATAAATCGGCTCATATCCCATTTCCTTGCATGTTGACCCTCGTGTTTCGTCATTTTCGTGTCACATTGCCTCGTGACGATGAGCGTCCCCTTGGTCCTCCCCTGAATGCGACGGCCGTCAAGAAATCTCTTGCGGCGCTTCGTCACGTTCAGAGGACGACACCTTCTGCGTCTGTCCCTGCCTCTGCCAGTGCCTCTGCTACTCCCGTTGCCACCCTTGATGATGTCCTACGGATACTTCGTCGTCACGAGTCCCGCTTGGCTCGTACCGAGGAGGTAGTCTGCCGTATGGCTCGTCGGATGGGTGTTGAGCTTCCTCCTTCCGTGTCTGAGGATGAGGAGTTTGATGAGATGGCTGAGGA
Source organism: Scilla litardierei (assembly GCA_030789695.1). Lineage (NCBI taxonomy): Eukaryota > Viridiplantae > Streptophyta > Magnoliopsida > Asparagales > Asparagaceae > Scilla > Scilla litardierei. Next base: position 11,621 of record JAULAV010004051.1, on the reverse strand, counting down.
GGACATTGAGGAGCTCTGTCGTGCTTCGACTCGTGCCCCCGAGGGCACTTCTGCTGGTACTGCTGCTGCCGGTACTTCCACTTCTGCTCCTGGAGTTGCCACCTCTTCCGGTGTTCCAGAGCCATCTGCTGCAGCTCTTCAGCCTTCTGAGCCTGCTGCTGACCCAGTTTCCGAGCCTGCTCATGTATCTGCTGCTGCTGCTTCTGTCGTGACTCATGCTGCTGTTGAGCCTGTTGCTGAGATCTCGACTCCTGCCCCGACGATTCCATCTGTTGAGACACCTCTTCTCCCTGCAGAGCCTGAGTTCACTCCGTCGACTGGACCCACGGACGCTGCAGATCCAGCCTCCTCCTCGTGATCGTTGTTCCGAGGACTCTCCATATACGCTTTGGATGATATATTCTAGTGAGAGTGTCTTGGGTTAGGATGGGGTTGAGAGATGCTTTGATGTATTTTTTTTGTGCTTTCTGGTTGTCGGTGTTGGATTTTATGATGATGATGATGTATTTCTTTTTGATGATATGTAGCGCTTGATATGATGTATCTCATATATTCGATGTGATATTTTTTGGATGTACTCATGTTGTCTCTATATATATATATATATGTTCATCATCGTTCACTTTATCTTTTATTCATCGTGCAAATTTTAATATTCGTTGAATATATTTGAAATGTGATATCGAATCGACGCATAAAAAGTTGGTTAAATGGATTTAAATTCTGTAATCTTATAGAATTGTTCTCCGTGCACAAAATTAACCAAGAAAATTGAATATTGAAGAGTATGTTTCTTTATTCAAGAAATGAATAATGATTTGGTGTTTTTGATGATTTTGATTTTTTTTTGATAATGGAAAATTTGGCACACCTTGTTTTGATTTCCACAATATTTCCCTTGGTGTCAAGTTGGTCCATTGCCTTTGTCTACGACTCCCGATGTTGGATTTTACATTTCCTAATTGTTGTCGTTGTATGCCCCCCATTTTTGGAATAATGCCAAAGGGGGAGAGATAATGATAATAAATAGCGCAAATGAAAATTTAACTCAATTTCCACGAATCTAGTTTGATATGCTAGATTCAGGGGGAGTTAAGATACATATAAGGATTTTCAAAATCCGATATTTCAAAAATCAATTCACTTTATTTATCTTACTAGTCTGCTTGATGCAATTCATTTATATTCATTTTGGAATTAACGTGTCATCAATGCAGGGGGAGTAAGTATTTTACATTTGAATTATTATCTTTGATTATTATTTATGTTGGTTTGTCATCACCAAAAAGGGGGAGAATGTTGAATATTGGACTCCCCGGATTTGGTTTTGGATGATGAGCAAACATAAATAATTCATGATCTAACAATTTGTGAGCGCAGTATTGGAGATCGTCGCCAATTTCACGTGAACATTCAAAGCGACATCTCAACACTTTCCAAAGCTCATTTTCATGCCTAAAGCTTCGTTGAAGCTCTTGCGACGCTTTGGAAGTAATGAAGATTCAATCGAAGCTCTCAAAAACCGTTTATTAAGGTTTTATTTATAGTCTTTTAGTTTCGATTGATAGAATGTTAAGCCTTGAGTATATCTTACGTTTCTATCTTCATTACGCTCATTTCGTAGCTCTAGGATTCTTGCACAAGTTCACTCTAACTTCCTCGAAGCGTCGCGCTTCGATTCGGACTTTGTTGTGCATGTTAGTTGGTACAAGAACAAGTACTGACCGACTAGATGGTGATCTAGTCGGTCGGCCACTGTTCTTGGACCGACTAGTTTCTGTCAGTTAATTCTTAGCTCTTTACTGTTTACAGTTAGTCGGTCTATGTTGACTCACCGACCGACTAGTTTGTGAACTAGTCGGTCAGTGATGCTTCTTTGACCGACTAGTTAAGACTGACTGTTCACTCTAAAATTCTCCTAAGCTACTGTTTACCGTTAGTCGGTCTAAGAACGTTTGATGACCGACTAGTTGACAATCTAGTCGGTCAACTTTTGTTCTTGGACCGACTAAGTCAACTTGCCTTCAGACTATGTTGTTTTGCCTCTTAGTCGGTCTACGTTCATTGGATGACCGACTAGTTGTGAAACTAGTCGGTCAGACAGTGTTCTTGGACCGACTAGTTTTCTAGGTCTGAAATTCTATCTCTTCTCAGATCTGCTCTTAGTCGGTCCATGCTTTGTGACTGACCGACTAGTTGATGAACTAGTCGGTCAGTGAGTGTTCTTTGACCGACTAGATCTCACAGATTTCTTTCCGTTGGAGATTGACCTAACTTGTTTTTATGGGACCCTATAAATACGAACCTAGGTCATTTCTATCTTCAAAAGAGCTGTCATTAAGAGATTCATTGAGTTCTAAAGAGATAGCTATTCTCCCTCAAATCTAAAGCTCTCTTCCTCACAAGAAACCCATTCTCTCTCATTTCTAGATCTAGAGAGAAGCTTGTTCTTGGTGAGCTCTTCAAGCTATTGCTTGATTCAAGTTTCCAAATCTTCCCTAGGCACCCATTGCTGCTCATTTCCTTGGTGCTAGGGTTTGGTAACTTCATCTTCCTCAAATCCTTCATTCCACCTTTTGGGTAAGAAAAACTCAAGGTATAGGATTTTGTGGTAAGAGTATTTATTTCATATTAAACTCTTTTATATTGCTTATTGGCTCTCTCGGTTGTGAGAGAAGTTTGTGATCCCGGGTTGTGGGATTCACTTTGCCATTGCATGTATGATTTGATCTTGTGAAGGTTTTTCACAAGATATTCATAGTGGAAATCTTGAGTTAGGGTTTCTAACTCAAGTATCCGGAAGGGATCCGGGTGGTTGGGACGTAGGATCACCGGGAACAAGTCGGGGAGACTTGGGTGGATCCGAACCCATTAACTTCATTTGTTAGCATGGTTAATTTCATTGTTGTCATTCAATTTAAGCTTCCGCAAATTGACTTGGTAGTTGTGTGCAATTTAATTTGGAATAATACGCCTTATTATTTTAAAGTACTATTCACCCCCCCTCTAGTACTTGTGCAGTAGCTGGTAGGGCATTACAAAAAATTCAATTTTTATGTGATCTAGAATAAAATAGTTGATTGTTTATGCATGGATCTAATTTATTAGATCAAAAATTTAATTGTTTGTATGCAAAACTGATTAAAATTTTAGTTTTTATGCAATATATCTGTTATTTGGTAGATTTTATAAGATCTCTTTGTGCAAAATCTTGTTCATGATGTCCCATAATTTTTAAATTAAAATCTGATAAACCCATGAATGGCCTGAAGCCGATAGCCCCTCACCGCCAAAGATCCGATAGATCCGGCGTAAAATCCGGCCAAAATTCCGGCAGAAAAGAACAAATCCGGAAGAAAAAAAGAAGCCTGTCGCGCCTCTGGGTGCGGTGGTGGAAATTGCCGCGCTCGGCAGGCGCGGCCCCTGCCTGGCGTTGCGGCCGCGCCATGCAGCGTGGCCCGTGGCCGTCGGCGGCGGCTAGGGAGGGCCTGCCGCCAGTGGCGGCTGCCCCCTCCCCAAACCCTAACCTAAAATTAGGGTTAGGGTTAGGAGAAGCCCATTTTGGGCTGTTGGGCTAAAAGCCAAACTAAAAAATAAATAATAAAAATAAAATAAAAATCTGAAATTAAATTGTTTTGGGCCTGAAGCCCAAACAAAAATAATTCTCAGATTCTTACATTCATGGGCCTTTTCTAGGGCCAGCAGCCCAATAAGAAAAAAATCAGATTAGTTGATTGATATTATGTTAGAACTCCCTAATGGGCCTGAAGCCCACCAAATAAATACAAATGTAATAATATTAAAATTGTTTCCCCCGTTTTCTTGATGGGCCTGAAGCCCACACGGAAATATAATTAAAATTTAAATTAATTTTAACTTGTTTAGTGGGCTTAGCCCATAGATTTTCTTGAAAAATCAATAAACAAGTATCCTAACAGGCCTGAAGCCCGCAGACATAAATTAATTTATTTTCCTCTTATTTTGTTGGGCCTGCAGCCCACAAAAAGTGTAAAAATATACATAAATAAAGAGGAAATATGCTTAACAGGCCCGAAGCCCGCTGGCCTAATATTATTAATTTCTGAAATCTTTATAAAATATATATTTTTAAAATATATTAAATTCAAAAATTACCGAATAAATCCCAGAAAAGTCCAGGAAAATACTAAAAATTTGGGAAAAATTCTGGAAAATTCCTGAAACATCAGGAAAGTAATTAGGAGAGGGGTTACAATAAATATTAATATTTTGGGGGGATAAAAAGTTATTTGTCGTTAACGATGAATGACATGTTTTTCAGTTTAAATTTTTCTGAACATAATCTAACTGACACGGCGCACACCGCGGATGGCCAGAAGCCTCCGCCGCCACCACGTACCCATAAAATTTTCCTTTTTGGGGTTAAATTCCTATGAGATTTTTTGGGTATGCGTCATAAAAATCTAAGACATCTTATGTGTTGGGAATTGGGCGGTCCCTTAGGGCACAAAAACTCTAGTCCCGTCCTAAGTCGGACGGAACATAGACAGAAAAATCATAGCAGCGGAAGAAAAACATATGTTAACTAATTAACATGCAGTAAAAAAACATTTTTCATTTAGCCCTAAGGTCCAAGACCCTATGCCAAGATCTATGCCGACTTGGGATGGGTCTGACCATCCCAAGAAGGATCTAGCCTACTGCGATTAAACTAAACTAATGCTAATAATACTTTAACCACATACCCGGAATCTCAGCCCTGGAGCAGGCGAGATGTTCCGCGCCGTCTTCCGAGCTACTCCTGTCCCACGCCGAGCCGCTCCTTGAACCGCTCCCCGAACCGCTCCTCGAACCGCTCCGCATCCCGAGGCGATCAATCCCCGTGCCGCCGAGCCAACCACGCGCCGAAGAAAGTTTCACGCGAGTGAAACCTCCGCCAAGATTTCAGATTCAGAATCCGAACTCCTTTGTAGCTTTGCTAGAGCCCGCAGGAGTAAGGCAGAAATTTAGGGAGAAGAGAAATATTTATTTAAGCCTAGATCCGAGCGTGCTCCAACATTTACGAGAGCCGCTCAGATCTAGAGCTTGGGACGAGTTTTGAGGAAGGGGGGAGACCCCTATTTATATAGGCGGCGGACTCTCCCCCTTTCTCAAAATCCGATGTGGGACTAAAATTTAGAGTTAATTAAATCAAGTTAGTTTGCACTTCACAAAGTGCAAACTTCCGTGAATTTTAACTCACTCACCGTTGAGCTTCAAGATTGATACAACCTATCAATACGACAAGCGTTCAACGGTGAACGCATAGGAAAAAACCGTTCGTCAATCGGAGTTCGTTTGACCCTCCAATTGATCGTCCAAAGATCAACCCACGGCTAGTTTTTCATAAAAACTGAGCCGTCAAATCTGTTCTGCCCTAGGGCAGAATTTCTGCACAAGCGGGACCCACCAGACCAACTGGGTGAGCCCAGACCAGGCTGGACGCCTGGTCTGGGCGCACCCAGGCCGGTGCACCCAGTCTGGGCGCCTGGCCCAGGCCAGGGCGCCTGGCCCGGGCCTGGGCCAGGCGCCCAGGGCGCCTGGGCGGCCCGCCTGGGCCAGCGCCCAGGCGCCCAAGGCGCCTGGGCAGGCCCGCCTGGGCCTGGCCCAGGCGCCCAGGGCGCCTGGGCGGGCCCGCCTGGGCGCAGGCCCAGGCGCCCAGCGCCTGGGCCTGAGCCCAGGCACCTGGGCTGGCGACCTGGCTCAGCCAGGTCTGGCCAGGCGCCCAGGCCAGACTTAGTCTGGTCTGGGTTAGCCTGGTCTGACCCGGTCTGATCCTATGGGCTGTTTTGAGCATAACTTGATCATCTGGTGTCCGATTTGGACGTCGTTCGAACCTGGGTCTAGACCGGGACATTCCCGTCTTACCCGTGAACTTTTCCTTGCGTTTATTTCATTAAATATATTAAACAATTTAATACATATTTAATCACTTTTGCATCAAATGCAAAATAGTCCCTATCTAAGCTTAAATTATCACATTGCATCAAATGCAATTATCTCTTCTTTTGCATCAAATGCAAATATTCTCCCTAACTTATTTCTACCTATTACTAGACGAAGCGTTGCACTCTGTGTGAGACCCTACAGCCTGACCCTTACAACAGGTTGGGCTCGAAGCCCTATACGGCAGTGACCATGAGCAGTGGTTGCCGTCCCTGCTTCAGGAATCATCATTATGTGGTTAACTCATTGGCATGAGTATTGTCGGGACCACCTGACTGTTTCCGTGATGAATTCCGCAGTTATAGTCTCTTCGTCTTAAATATGTCGTTCGGATCAAGTCTGGGGTACGGTCAAACTGTCAACCCCAATAACTTGACTCCGGTTAGTTTCTATCGATCTTTAGTCAACTAATGTTGGACTTCTTCCAACATACTCTGCGCAGAGTTTTTACTAAAGACCGAACTAACTCTACGACACTAACTCCCATTGACCGGGAGAGACGAATCCTCTCTTGGTCATTACTCGCCTCGTACGTTTCAAGTGACACCCAATCAAAAGACCTTTCGACAGGCCTTGCCTCGAAGCTAGGTCAATTGATCTAAGTGGCACCGTTCACGCACAGGTCCGTCAAAATGACCTCAAGTCAAAAGACCAACTATCCTATCATCACTCAGAGTTATCACTGACAGATTGGTCAATATAACCATGTGATAACTCTAGTGGATCGTTCAGTGAACTCATTCTAATGAGCACCTGTATCTTGTCTTCGACTTCGCCAAGTCAAGCGATCATGAGATCATCGCCACCGCTAAACGGTGAAGACTAAGACACAATGGTATATCCGATGTTTCGATATCCTTGTCTCGAAACATCTACAACCACGAACCATTTCAGACTTATGCTACAGACGGTCAAACGTTTCTCCATGATCGAGATACTCATCTCGATACCCGTTTGACCTTGCATAAAGTCTCAGGACTTTACCTAAGTTGATATCTAATGTTAACTACATTACAATATAACTTAGATAAATTATTACCAAACAGCTTACTGTTATTTCGAACAAGATGTTTGTGCTATTCACACAGGAATAAATGGCCTTTAGGGCATCATATTCCTACATTATGAACAACTAGATTAATGCACAATTGATTTAATATTTTGTTTGCATGTTAAAACTTAGTCTATTTTCGTATATAACTGTTTTTCATGTTAATACTCATACTAAGATTAAATATTATGGCACAAACAGATTAAATAATATTTCAACAAGTTCAAATATCATACCTTTGTTGAAAATTGAACCTGAAGTTCAAATCTGTTAGAAGAGGATTGGAGAGAATTAACCATGGCGAATAGCCATGGTACTTTATTTTTAAAAATCTCATAATGAGTTAGGAGTCCAAGGGACTCCCCACAAACTTAGTGGGGGAGTAATGGTGAGATGTTGAGGGGGGAGGCCAAAGGCCTCCCTCAACTCACAACACTCCCCCTCATCTCTCCATTACCTTGGGTTAAGCATATGAATACTTCAGGATTCGTTATGCTAATGGGGTGGATACTTCTGGATCCAGAGCCGCTGTGGTTGCCTCGTTAAAACCTTAGCTGTGGAAAACCCAATGGAAAAAACCAGCAGCTTAAGGGAAAAGAGTACAACTATCGGGGGACTCCCCCTGATCTGTAGAAGCTTCAGGCTTACAGATCTCCTATGTATCTATACAATCATCTCATATTCGTCTATACATCCATCATGTTCTGAAAGAAAATACAATCATCACTCATCTTATACAAGTTTCACTCATCTAGCGGCTATAGTAAAAAAGTAGTGTTCTGGAGTGGAATGATCTTCGAAGTTGGTAGATGACGCCACTAAAGTATTCACTGAATCAGTCTTCAGTGTGTCTGCAATGTACTGTTGGACCTGGATAAGCGTTTCTAATACTTGCTTCTTGGATGATGAACTTCTCAGAAGATGTAGACATTGGAGGATGATGTGTAGATATTTAGGAGGTGGCCGGCCAATTGTGTTGCAGTCATCGCGTTGATCTTTAAACCTGCATATGCGATATATATTCCTTAACCCTTGGAAGTTGTGCAGAAGCAGCTTATCCTTGGTCTAGTGTTGCTCTCCAGGGCAACACTGTATCTGGTTAACAACTTTACTGGAGACGTTCTATCAAAGATACGTGCAGTTGGCCAAATAAAGAAGTGTAACAAGTACACTGAGCTAGGCTCTTCGGGACCTAGGATGTCCTCCCCCTCTTCCAGCTACTGGAAGGTGTCATACATAAGTATACATTTTTAATAGGATGTAAGTGGACATCATTCTTCATAAACTCCAGGTGTATGAAAGATATTATAGGGTTCCACCACGAAAGGGTTAAATATATAAGCCGAGATAATACATTGTTATACCTAGGTTTTTCATTTACAAGGTATGCTTAAAGCTATCTGTTATCTAAATGGTCTCTGCAGGAGATCCTATTAGCTTTAAGTCGACCACATATACGGCGAATATTACAAATCTTGTCAACGATTTTTCGAAAAAGATACACATGCAGAATATTACTAAGATCAACTAATGATCTTTGTAGCCTTTATGGAGAAGACGTTTCTACGTCTCTCTTTCATCTCTGGGGGTAGAGTATACCCTTCTGGAAGTTTTATATAGATCTCTATATCTATATTGCCGTATATATATGCAGTCACAACGTCCATGAGCTGCATGTATTGGCTTTTTCAGAGAAGTGTAGGCGTAGTAGGAAAATGATCACATTTCCTTCATTTCAATTTCTTTATGAAATCTGAATTATATTCCACAGGTTTTTTACACATTCAGGTGTATGGACTACTGGTCCAAAGACTTTGCTTTTCAAGAGTGAGTCCAGCTCTACTCTTATTGCCTCGTCCCACTTTGGTCATTCTATGCGTTTACGCTATAGAAAAGTGGGTAGACGTCATCGTCGTATTCAGCGACGTGAACGGCAATAGTGAAAGCAAAACAGTCGTCGACGACTGTGCTATATATGTCCAGTACCTCTCCAGTACGTACGTAATATAATGATGTTTCTCCTGTTATTTCCTCTGCAGGGGAAATTATGTGGGGAGAGGTTACTGGTCTGAGCTCAGCATCCTGTGGTTGGATCATTTTGATATATCCAGGAATCTTCCTATTTTGAGGAATTTTATATTTTCAACCTGGCAGGCGTCCTCTTTTAAATTGAGGTACATCCAATTCTGCTGCCGGTGGATTGCATCCATATTTAGGAATGTCAATCCTAGCTGGCGTGTTGGCAGCAGGGACGTGTGAAAGAACAATCTTCTGGTTGTCCACAATTTTATCCGGTAATTGATGTACTTTAGTCTGAATGTGAAGGATCTTCTGGATCTCAACTTCACACAGAAAAAGTATGCGGATCATAATGAGATGGGGACTTTTGTGTCTCATGATATGGTCTCAGAAGCTTCAGGCTTCTTTAAACTGTGTGCCTATTTCAAACAGAATTTGCTCATCAAATTCACATTTATCAAGACTTGGTGGTAAACCATAAGCAAGCAGCATCAGCAATAAGATATGGCAACAAGCGGGCCGTATCGTGATAAGCGATGCGGAATGCAGTGTAATGGTCCCTAAACATCAACAGGCAACTGCGATTTTACAATGGACATGAAATCCATTGGAGTCTCTCAGAGACTTTGCTCACCCGTTATGAGGTTGAACATACTGCAGGATGTTCAATTTTAATGCCAGTTGCTTGGCAGAAGTCTTGAATGATATGTGTAGTAAATTCACCCACATTATAAGCTTTTGAGAAAGCTAGGTTGCGAGTGAATATAAAGGCACACATAAGACCATCTAGTAGATGCATATATCAGTACAGTAATGAAGTACCGAAAATGGGCCATTTGCGGGGTGAATAGGCCCGTAAAAGGTCACCATGTATTCTCTCAATGAAGCCAGGAGACTCTAACCCCACTTTCAGGAGGGAAGGTCTCTCTATTAGTTTTCCCTTATGACAAAGGGGGACAAGGAAACTCAACCTTTTGAAGAATCTTCAGGTTCTCCAATGGATTCATTTGATGATGTGTCCATCATTGCTGATCCAGGATGACCAAGTCCATTTTGCCAGAGTTAAAAATTATGGCAAAGAAAGGCACTTCTGGTACTCAGTCGAGTTGGCTTTCTATAAGATACAATGAAATCGTAAGTAGATGGTCTTCTGGCCATTCTCTTGACGAGTTACATATGGATATTCAATATATATTATCCACAATTTTCAAGTTATTTTCTTTAAATATCCTTGAAAATTGGAGATTTCCTATATGTTTAAGAGGAGAATTTGCATCTTATAGTCTCGTTGTATGTGGGAGCAATATCAATGCTACACCAGTGCAACGAGGCATTGTCCACAATATTCCATACTTCATCTATAAGTAAAACGAAATTTTATTTAAGTCAATGAAAAAGACATTCAAAATAAAAGTTCGTACTTAAGCAAATTAAAGATGAAGCAACATTGAATTTTAAATGCATAGATAAAAGATGAAGCTTAATCGAGCAGGTCGTCGTTCTCGAAGTCATTTGCAGTGAACATCATTGGTGGCTGAACATCCGCCAAGTTTGTTTCAGGCAGAGACTTCTAGCTCGCATGATATAGTTCCTGGAGGTGGTGAGGAGTGCGGCAGATTCTGGACCACTGGCCAGTCATGCCGCATCTATGGCATTTATCCTCCCAGTTCTTCTTAGGAAGTGACACTTGGTCAGTGTTCTTTTGCTTCCATATGAAGTTACTCTTTCCTGTATTGTTGTTGTTGGACGGGGGTGCTGCTCCTCGTCCATTCTTCATCACAGCTTTCCCTTTGTTATTATTAGCCTTCTTCTTCTTTTTCCACTTCTGGGGAGAAACGTGGTGGGCTTCAGGGATAGGGACAGTGCCGGCTGGATGTAAATTATGAGTGGCTAGCAGTAAGTCTCGATTCTGCTCTGCCCTAAGTAGACATGAGATCATATCAGAGAATTTCGTGAAGTTGCGTTCACGATACGGCTGCATGAGGATTGCATCTTTCTCGTGAAACGAGGTAAATGTCTTTTCCAACATGCGCTGTTCTGTCACTTCTTCACCGCACAACTTCAGGCGTGAGGTGATGTTATGAAGTGCAGAATTATACTCAGCGATGGACTTATAGTCCTGAAGTCTGAGGTTTTCCCACTCATAACTGGCACACGGTAATATAACATCAATTTGATGTTTATACCGTGCCTCCAGCGCTATCCACAGGTCCTTTGGGTCCTCAACCGTAAAGTATTCGGCCTTTAAGGTCCGATCTATATGTTTCCTAATGTAGATTATGGCTTTCGCCTTATCTACATCGGATACAGTGGTTGAAGTGCCGCTGCTGGATGCAGCAGAAGCATCGGCCGCTGCTGGGGCCGAGGAAGGAGCCAAAATGGAACCAAGGAGGGCCATCGAACGCAAGTGGAACTTCAGGTCCACTCGCCAACTCAGGTAATTTTTCCCTGCAGCATCAAGGACCTCGAAATCGACGCTTGCCAATTTTGCCATTTATCTATGCAATTTAAAACAAGCATAAATTAATGTAAATTCACGCATTAGAAATAAAATAAGTAAAATATGGGGATCGGCCAGATACCCAAA
>JAULAV010004050.1:0-27163 GCA_030789695.1 Scilla litardierei | reverse complement strand
TTGATCAGAAATTGTTGGAAGAGATTAGTGGAAAATAATTTTGGCAATGATGGTCTATAATTAGATTAAGTAATAGATTAGTTTTCCTAAGCCCTCTTAATTCATTGAACCCTTCTAAATCTTTTTTTAATCATGAAGTCTTTAACCTTTTTTCCTCCACGTCGACTCATCTTCATTAGAATGATCCTATAATTTAAAAAAGGACAAAACAAATAAACGAATAAGCAATAATGCAATTATTGGAATCAAAGGGGTAGGGGTAGGGGTAGGGGCAGATGATGATCAAACAAATAAACGAATATGCCACGAAGTTGGTATGTTGAAATCTAAGGAGGCGCCCCTTTGAGCCACCATCTACCCCTTCCATTCATTCTTGCAACTTCAACGGTCTAAAAACGTGCTTAAAACCCCACGAAGTTGCAAGGGGTAGATGGTGGCTCAAAAAGTATTGGAATCCCTTGAAATTTGGTATGTTGATCATCCATAAGGTGAACAACAACCCCATAAAAAAATTTCAAAAAAAATGTTTGATATGGGGGAAATGGGGGCGCCTCCTTAGATTGACTCTAAGGAGGCACCTTAGGATCCCTTTACCCATATATATATATATATATATATATATATATATATATATATATATATATATATATATATATATATATATGGGTAAAGGGATCCTAAGGTGCCTCCTTAGATTTAATCTAAGGAGGCGCCCCCATTTCCCCCATCTCACACATTTTTTTTGAAATATTTTTTCATGGGTTTATTGTTCACCTCATGGATGATCAATATACCAAATTTCAAGGGATTCCAATACTTTTTGAGCACACATCTACCCCTTGCAACTTCGTGGGGTTTTCAGCACGTTTTTATACCGTTGAAGTTGTAATGGGTAGATGGTGGCACAAAAAGTTTTGGAATCATTTGAAATTTGGTATGTTGATCATCTATGATGTGAACAACAACCCTATGAAAAAACATTTCCAAAAAAATTGTAGGAGATGTGGGGAAATGGGGGCGCCTCCTTAGATTTCCATCTAAGGAGGCACCTTAGATCCACTTTTTCCTATATATATATATATATATATATATATATATATATATATATATATATATATATATATATATATATATATATATATATATATATATATATATATATACTAGTCATAACCCGTGCCCGCGGGCACGGTTCATTTAAGATTTTCACCCGCGAAATCTTTGTTTCCAAACATTATTTACACAGTAAAATTCGGCGTAGAACAATAAATTCGGCGAGGGCGCCCTTGAGTTGGAACAACAAATTAGCGTAAAAAAATTGCGCGGGCGCCTTCGGCGCGAAGGGTGGAAGTACATAAGAGTGTATGTATGGTGTGTGGGTAAAAAGTGAAATGAGAGGGGTTTTTTAGCAAAAAAGGGAAATAGGTGGTATTATGCGCAAATGTAGTGATTATGGGGGGTTTGAAAACAAAAGGGAAAAAGTGGTGGGTTTTCCAAACACTCATCTCAACCCTTCTTTTACCAAGATTAAATCCAAGCCATTCTTCTATCAACCTGTTTATACATCAGCATGACATCAGCTTGTCCTAGTCAGCCCTAGAATTCAAAAACCTTTGTGTTTTAATATATAGATATATATATATATATATATATATATATATATATATATATATATATGAAAAAAGGGATCTAAGGTGCCTCCTTAGATGGAAATCTAAGGAGGCGCCCTCATTTCCCCTCATCTCCTACAATTTTTTTGGAAATGTTTTTTTATGGAGTTGTTGTTCACATCATGGATGATCAACATACCAAATTTCAAGGGATTTCAATACTTTTTGAGCCTTCATCTACCCATTACAACTTCAACGGTCTGAAAACGTGCTGAAAACCCCACGAAGTTGCAAGGGGTAGATGGGGGCACAAAAAGTATTGGAATCTCTTGAAATTTGGTATGTTGATCATCCATGAGGTGAACAACAAGCCCATGAAAAAAAATTTCAAAAAAAATTGTGGGAGATGGGGGAAATGGGGGCGCCTCCTTAGATTGAATCTAAGGAGTATATATATATATATATATATATATATATATATATATATATATATATATATATATATATATATATATATATATATATATATATGAAAAAGGGGATCTAAGGTGCCTCCTTAGATGAAATCTAAGGAGGCGCCCCAATCTCCCACATCTCCTACAATTTGTTTCGAAATTCTTTTGCATGAGATTGTTGTTCACATCATGATGATCAACATACCAAATTTCAAGGGATTCCAATACTTTTTGAGCCCCCATCTACCCCTTGCAACTTCAACGGTCAGAAAACGTGCTGAAAACCCCACGAAGTTGCAAGGTGTGGATGGTCGCTCAAAAAGTATTGGAATCTCTTGAAATTTGGTATATTGATCATCCATAAGGTGAAAAACAAACCCAAGAAAAAAATTTCAAAAAAATGTGGGAGATGGGGGAAATAAGGGCACATCCTTAGATTGAATCTAAGGAGGCACCTTAGGATCCCTTTACCTATATATATGTATATATGTATATATATGTATATATGTATATATATATAGGGTAAACTGTTCATAGGGTGACTCCTTAGATGAATTCTAAGGAGTCGCCCCCTATTTTCCCATATATCCCACAATATTTTTGGATTTTATTTTTCATGGGGTTGTTGTACACATCATGGATGATCAACATACCAAAAATCAAGTCATTCCAAAAGTTTTAGAGCCCCCATCTACCCCTTGCAACTTCAACGGTCTGAAAACGTGCTTAAAACCCATGAAGTTGCGAGGGGTAGATGTGGGCTCTAAAAGTATTGGAATGACTTGATTTTTGGTATGTTGATCATCCATGAGATGAATAACAATCCCAAGAAAAAATTCAAAAAAAATGTGGGATATATGGGGAAATGGGGGCGACTCCTTTGATTTCATCTAAGGTGTCACCCTAGGAACACTTTACCCATATATATGTGTGTGTGTGTGTGTGTGTGTGTGGCTTGAGGGAGGTGAGCATTCAGTGTAGGAAATTACCTACACCGCCTTCAAATACACCACATTTCACTTAATTTTTGAAATTGTTTTGCTTAGAATTGTTGCACACATTCTAAACCCCCAAAACCCCACATATGTGTGAACCCTAGGGGATTTGACCTTCGATTGGCTTGTGACAAAAAGTGCTATTGTTCTGAAAACGTTGAATTTGTAACAATCGGATCGAGGGTAAAATAGCGTTGGATTCACTTGATTTCTGGTATGTTCATCATCCATAATAAGTACATCAAGATGAACGATGGTGATTATAGGAAAAAAGATTGGAAATTGAAGTTTTATGAGGACGGTGTAGGAAATTTCCTACACCGAATGCTCATATCCATTTTTCTCATATATACACACACACACACACACACACACACACAAAATAAAATAGGGATGTTATCAAGAGAAATTGGATAAGAGAAATTGGACAAGAGAAATTGGATAAGAGAATTTGGACAAGAGTATACATATACATATATACATATATACATACATATATATATATGTACACATATACATACATACATATACATACATACATACATATATATTCTATAAAATAGGGATGTTATTAAGAGAAATTGGCTAAGAGAAATTGGACAAGAGAATTTGGATAAGAGAATTTGGACAAGAGTATACATATCTATATTACAATTGAGAGCTGTTTTTGAACTTTGTCCTATGTGGCAATGTCACATCAAGTTTTGGGGGGAAAATTTTTTGGGTTGGGGGAAATTTTTTTGGGAGAATACAAAAGCTTTTCTTTTTTGAAATTGGCATCATCAGCACTTAATACTCTTCATTCAAAAATGAACCAAAAAATGAGACCCAAAAAAACACACACAAAATGAAACCCAAAAAAATGCAACTTAAATTACAAGTATGCAAAAGAGAACTTTATATCGGCTGAGCTTATTTTGGCTAACCTCAAAAAAATTGAAACCCAAAAAAATTCATCGAATGTGCATTCAAAGAGGCGGGCGTAGTTTTTTGGGCGTCAAGCAGAAGGCTGAGTTTTTTGGGCGTCAAGCAGAGGCCTAACCAACCTATCCGCGCCGAAGGCGCCCGCGCCGAAGGCGCCCGCGCCGAAGGCGCCCGCGCCGAAGGCGCCCGCGCCGAAGGCGCCCGCGCCGAAGGCGCCCGCGCCGAAGGCGCCCGCGCCGAAGGCGCCCGCGCCGAAGGCGCCCGCTAAATTTTTATACGCTAATTTGTTGTTATGCGCCAAAGGAGTACCGAATTTATTGTTTCTTGCCGAAGGCGGTCGTGCATCTAAATTTTTTTACGCTAATTTGTTGTTCTATTAAATTTTGGCTGTAGAAATATTTTTTGGGGACAAAGATTTCGCAGAAAAAATCTTAAATGCACCGTGCCCGCGGGCACGGGTTATAACTAGTACATATATACATATACATATATACATATACATACTTATACATACATACATACATACATACATATCTATTCTATAAAAATAGGGATGTAATCAAGAGAAATTGAATAAGAGAATTTGGACAAAAGAAATTGGATAAGAGATGAGATTTTGAGGGATAAGAGAGGAGGTGGGGAATTTTGCACATACAACCCCGACATTTACATTTTTGCCCCTGGACCCTCCTCCCACTACACCCACACTTTATTATTCCTCCCTTTCCGACCGTTTTTCCCAGTCCACGTGCACGTGTGCACGGGTTATTTGCTAGTATATATATATAATAGGTATCATACGCCATTTGAGGTAAAGCCTCGTATGCCCTCTCACAAAAAGCAATTAAGTACAAGCAAGTATTGTTGTATGTGAGAGAGCATATGATGCTTTTGCCTCATATGGCGTATGATACCCATTATTCTCTATGTGTGCGTGTAGGTAAATCTTCCATTGAGAACATTTCGCACGGTGCGAAAATCCTTTTATATTTTTTTAAAAAAAACTTCAAAATTTTTTCCACCTTCATTTTATGTTGTTATACACTCCAGAAAAAATAATGGTTGAAAAATAATGTGATTTGACCTTCGATCAAGGCATTTCAACAAATTAGCATGTCTTAAGGCCGTTAAATCTGTAGTGAATGTGAGCTCTAATCCCTCTAGGGTTCACCTATTATTTTCCCTGAGGTAAATAATTGTATGGATTAAACATCAAAAAAATTCAAAAAAAATTCAAAAACAACTAAATTGTTTTCGCATCGTGCGAAACCCCCTTTTTGCAATGAAAAGATTACTCTATATGTATATATGTATATATGTATGTGTGTGTGTGTGTGTGTGTGTCTATATATGTGTGTGTGTGTGTGTGTGTGTGTGTGTGTGTGTGTGTGTGTGTGTGTGTGTGTGTGTGTGTGTGTGTGTGTGTGTGTGTGTGTGTATACTAGTCATAACCCGTGCCCGAGGGCACGGTTCATTTAAGATTTTTCCCCGCGAAATCTTTGTTCCCCAAGAAATTATTTCCACGGCCAAAATTGCGTGCAACAACAAATTAGCGTAAAAATATTTAGTGGCACGGACACCTTCGGTGCAGAACAACAAATTCGACGCGGGCGCCTTCGACACGGAACAATAAATTAGCATAAAAAATCGGCGCAGAACAACAAATTGGAGTAAAAAATTTCATTCGGCTCGAGAAATTATTCTCATCTTTGCCCTATAGATCAAAGAGACGGTGGGCCCCGCGTTGACAGAGTGATCATTCGATCTACAGCAGATATGTTGTTCCACCGCGAAATCTTTGTTCCCCAAAAAATTATTTCCACGGCCAAAATTTAAAAGAACAACAAATGAGCGTAAAATATTTAGCAACATGTGCACCTACGTCGTGGACGCCTTCGACGTGGAACAATTCGGCGTGGAACAACATATTCGGTGCAGGCGCCTTTGGCGCAGAACAACGCGGGAGCACCTTCAGCGCGGAACAACAAATTCGGCGTGGAACAATTAGCGGCGCATTCGGCGCAGAACAACAAATTCGACGTTGGCGCCTTTGGCGAGGAACAACAAATTAGCGTAAAAAAATTAGCGGCACGGGCACCTTCGGCGTGGGCGCCTTTGGCGCGGAACAACAAATATGGTGTGGGCGCCTTCGGCGTGGAACAACAACTTTTGCGCGAGAAACAACAAATTCGACGCATGCGCCTTCAGTGCAGAACAACACGTGAGCGTATTCGGCGCGGAACAACAAATTCGGCGTGATCGCCTTCGACGCGAAACAACAAATTCGGCGGGAAACAACAAATTTGGCGCGGGCACCTTCGGTGCAGAACAACACATGAGCGCATTCGACACAGAACTACAAATTTGGCACGGGCCCCTTCAGTGTGGGCGTCGGTTGTTGGCGCGGAACAACGTACGAAAGCATTCGGTGCGAAACAACAAATTAGCGTAAAAAACTTTAGCGGGAACCTCCGGCGAGGAACAACAAACCTCAAGGTATTTTTCAGTGACTGTATTAACTTAAATTTTTTTACGCAAATTTTTTACTTTGTTTGATTTAATGGATCATATTTCTCCGCAATCTTTCCCAATACACTTTTAATTTCAAAGTTTCGGTTCCCAATACACTTTTCCCACCCAAATTTAACCTCCACAATTTTCCCAATACACTTTAATTTAAAAGTTTTGGTTCCCAAGACGCTTTTCCGACCACAATTTAAGTTTTCCCACTAAAATTTTCACTAAATCCAATCTCAACGATTGATTTACCAAGATCAAATCCCAGCTGCTCTTTATCTTGTTATAGTCAGCCCTAGAATTCAAAAAGGATGTCAAAGGTATAATAGATCCCCTTCAAAATCTTGGATCCCCTAATTTTACACGATCAGCAATAATTAAAAGCAAAAATTTTTATTAAGTTACCCTTAAAAATTTTAGGTCTTTAAATTTTAGTTTCATACAGAATTAGTTCCCCTAAAAATTTTCAACAATTTATTTTTGCATCAAAATTTAGTTCACAACTGGAAATTAAGTTTCCCTCAAAAAATTTAGTTTCTCTCAAAATATAAGTCCATTCTGATTTAGTGGACCCCAAAATTTTAGGGCCCCCCCAAATTTTTAAGTTCCAAAAATTATAGTTTCCCCAAAATTTAGTTCCCACAAAAATTTTAGTTCAATCCAACATTTTGTTCCCTAAGATTTAGTTCCCTCATGATTTAGTTCTTCTCAAAATTTTAGGGAATTTTTCCTAAAATTTTCACTTTATAAAAAATTTAGTTCCACTCAAAATTTTGTTAGCTTTAGAGAATGTAGTTCTTTCCAAAATTTTAGTCTCTCAAAAATTTAGCTTTAGAGAATGTAGTTCACCAACATACACCATATATAATTAATATAACACATCTTATGTATGTAGCTATGATAAAATCACTACCTTAAATTTTGACCCATCAGACGTGGCCAGAAAGTGAATCAAATAGAGAATAAGTGAAGAAATTAGAATACAAAAACACAAAAACAACTAAAATCAACAGCATAGGACAAAAGAAACTTAGTTCACAACAAAATGATCCCCTTTCCTCTCACATGCATAACAATCTCATACTAACATAGTAATAAGCTTCTACTACTCATGCACTTAAACAAAACAAAATATCGGTACTGACATGATGAAGAGATTACATTAGAGAAACAAAACAAAACTTCCACGCATCAGCTTCATATTCATAAGACCTAACATAAAATTACAATGGATTTGATTTCTTTATCACATAAACCCCATAAATAACCTCTAGTTTACTCTAAGAACCATGTCCTTGTGAGAATAACATTCCTCGCATTGCGCTAGTCTCTACCCTTGAGAATCCTCTACTGCTCCCTCATACACTGAGAATGAAGAGATCTGGCTTCTAGCAGGCTATTTAGCCAGCCATTCATGTGGATGGACTTGATCATCAACGTCTTCTTCTTATTCATTTGCATTATATTGATCTACTACATTTGCATTGGCCCAGCAAAGTTTGGAGCACTCAAATATGTTAAAAGGAGTAGACTGCATGTGGACTCTGCATTGACATTGGCCTCTGGGATCAGCCTTGAAGCATGGGGAAGCCTTTTAGAGCATGAAGAATATGGTGATGAAGATTGGTCGTGTACTCTCGTGTGAGAACTTGGGCTCCCATTTTCTTTCCTCTGCCTAGCAAAAGACCACACATCTTCCTCAAAATCCTAAAAATTGGGCAACAATTTGTGTTATTCATAATTGATACTGGTAGGGGAAAAAATTGAGGAAGTACATACTGTACAATTGGTCCAACAGACTGGTTTTATGTAATATATTCTCAAAAAACTGTCTTTTTTGTATTGCAATCCGTGATGTTCATTTACAATTTACATTGATTTTGATCATATGCAGAACTATGAAAAGTTTTGGAGCTTTTTGTATATAGTGAATGTATCCATGTCTGTAAGAATAACCAACCTGAATATTCCAAGTATATGCAGACCTTTTTGCATTGCTACATCCCTCCACATGAGCAGAACTGCTCCAGCACCATCACTCACTTGACTCGAATTGCATGAAAAGAGGCAAACAAACTTAAAACCTACATGCTGACAACAGCTACAAAAGGGCCAGGAAGACGACGAAGAAAGGGACCGCATCTCAGGTAACAAAACCTAAGGTACTCCATCAACGACCTCGTTCCCCCAATTCATCTCCTTCCTCCCCCGCTCGCGCCGAGAGACGCCGTTACGATCTCCTCGCGAGTCGGACCGTCTCCGCCGGGCCTCCTTTCTTAGATCTCTATCTGACTTAGGCATCGGAGGGGATTTGGCCGGAACCAAGGTCCGGCCCCCCTGACGAGCGTTCTCGTCTGCGCAGGTGGACAACAGATCAACGGGCCGAGGCTACCCCTCGTCCCTCTCCGACCACTCGATCAACCGGACAGTGAGGCTTCCCCTCACCGTCAGCCTGCCGTGGCCGAGCACGTCCTACCGAGGCCGAGCATCCTAATCGAGTCCGAGACTCACCCTCGCCACCCGTCGGCCGTGCATCTACCCGGGCGACTGAGGCTACCCCTCGTCCCCCTTCCAGCCGAGGCCGAGCACTCCTGTCCGAGGCCGAGCGTCTCAACCAGGGCCGAGGCTACCCCTCGCCCCTCTTACACCGATTCGAAGCCCCCGAGGGACCCGAAGCGGGCCCCTCGACAACGTTGATCGGGTCCTCCACGGTCAACGCTTTGTAGTGAGAAAACACTCTGAAACATCTGGCGCCGTCTGTGGGAACGAAGACTGTCCCACGAAGAAGCAAACCACACCTACAATGGCGCGAGCCAGCAATGGAAGGAAGCGCATGACCCCCATCCCGGAGGAGGGGAATGGCGCATCTAATGGCAACCCCGAGGACACGCACGTCGACGGCCACCCCGCCCACTCAACCGAAGAGACCGACGGCTCAAAACTAGCCACACAGGGACAGCTCCGTGCCCTGGCTCAGGAGACCAACGCGAGCCTCCAGACGTTGGTCGCGACGGTACAACAGCTTGTCGGCCCCGCGCCGTCCGACGGAGGCGCGTTGAACGATAGCCACCGATGGGCGGGGGGTCCCCCGCACTTGCGGTCCGCGGTGGTCGACGACCACGGGACCCGGAAACCGAACGCAGAGCGTCGGTTCACGCGGTCCGGCTCCCGTCAGGCGAGGTCACGCGCCTCCTCGCCCTACCGTGAAAGAAGCCGAAGAGAGACCGAAGGGACGAACGGCGAATCGATGACTGCATCGTCCCGTCGATCACGGTCGTCCCGCCACAGGAGAAGCGAACGACACCACTCAAGAGACCGATCACGGCGGAGCAGGAGCTCCCGCAGGAGGAGTCGGGAGCGTCGGGTCAGCCCGACCCCCAGCGTGGCGAAGGCTGCGGAGCCAGCCCTGCCGGCGCCGGTGCTACCCCCACCCCCGATCGAGCCGGAAGCAGGCGAATACCGCATCCCCGGAGGCATCCACAGGGACCGATGTCCCTTATCACGGAGAATAACCGACGCCCGGGTCCCCTCTCGATTCAGGATCCCGGTGCTGGGAAAGTACGACGGAATAGGAGACCCGGCACACCACATGATGGACTACGAGGGGGACATGGCCTTCCAGGGAGCTGACGATGACCTGCTTTGCCGGGGCTTCTATTCTACTCTCAGGGGAGCGGCGAGGATCTGGTACCACAGCCTGCCCGGCCGCTCCATCGACAGTTTCGAGCAACTCGCCCAGTTGTTCTGCAAACAGTTCATGGCGGGGAGGCTGATCAAACCTGGTGCTGAGCATCTGTTCAACATAGTGCAAGGCCCGGCCGAGCCACTCCGACAGTTCATGCGCCGCTTCAATGCGGAAAGGCTAAACGTGAACAACCCACCCGACCTGGTGGTCCAGACGGCTCTTAAGAAAGGGCTTCGCCACAGGGGCCTCAAGAAGTCCCTACACAATGACCCCCCGAAGGACCTCCCCGGGATCATGGCAAGGGCCGAACACTTCATGCTGATCGAGGAGGCCTTGGCCGAGGATGCGGGAAAAACCGCTCGAGGGACCAAGCGTGGCGACGGCGGACGAGCTAGCCCCGAAGGGTACCGGACCGAGAAGAGGCAGAGGAACAGGCAGCGGGGAGAAAGCGCGAGGGACACCACCCCAGACGCCATTCTCGCCCAAGTACAGAAGGGAGAGCGAGCTGATCGCCCCCCACCGAAGGCTAAAAGAGGCGGGAAGAACCGGGAGAAGTACTGTAAGTACCATAAGGACGATGGTCATGACACGGAAGATTGCTGGCATTTGAAGAAGGACATTGAGAAGCTGATGAGCCGAGGGCACGCCAGAAATCAGGCCGACGAGCCGGCCCACGGAGAAGGGACCTCCACACAGCCAGACAAGGGGAAGAAGATCAACACCATCCAAGGCCCCCCTCCGCATCATAGAGTGAGCGGGCGACGTCTCTCCCCCCGGAAGTGGCCTAGTATGAGGGAGTTATCTAAGTTTACATCCCTCTGTCTAGCTTCATTTCTTTTTTCCATTTCCTCCAAATGTACCGGTCCGGCAGGACTCTTGAGAGTACAAACGCATCCCTTTTTGTTATCTTCATTTAAAACCCCGATGGAGTTGACATGACACCAGTAGCATGAAAGGTTGGGGACCGCCGCCTCACTGGAGGAGGAAGAGGGGATTTGCCTTCGCCGACCGACTCCAGCGCCCATAAGACCGGGGGCAATTCCCCCAGCAGGCACGGACGTCGACCGGTCCTAAGCCGAGGAGCTTAGCCCTCACCGACCGACACCAGCGCTCATAAGTCTGGGGGCAATTCCCCCAGCAGACACGGACGCCAACCGGTCCTGAGCCGAGGAGCTTTGCCCTCGCTGACCGACTCCTGCGCCCCTAAGTCTGGGGAGAATCCCCCCAAGACCGGTCCTAAGCCGAGGAGCTTAGCCCTCGCCGACCGACACCAGCGCTCATAAGTCTGGGGGCAATTCCCCCAGCAGACACGGACGCCGACCGGTCCTAAGCCGAGGAGCTTTGCCCTCGCTGACCGACTCCTGCGCCCCTAAGTCTGGGGAGAATCCCCCCAAGACCGGTCCTAAGCCGAGGAGCTTAGCCCTCGCCGATCGACACCAGCGCTCATAAGTCTGGGAGCGATTCCCCCAGCAGACACGGACGCCGACCGGTCCTGAGCCGAGGAGCTTTGCCCTCGCTGACCGACTCCTGCGCCCCTAAGTCTGGGGAGGATCCCCCCAGCCAACGCCAACTTCGTCCATTCCTAAGCCAAGAACAAGGCGACAACGCAAAGTACACAAGAAGTCCAAGTAAGTCGATTTCGTTTATAATAACTAACCAGAATACAAAAATGCGTCTTATTTACAGGGGAGCAAGGCGAAGGAAACACCCTACAAACAATCTACTTGCGACGAATGACAGAGTTCTTCGCCTACAGAAGCTAGATCGACACCGACAGAGCAAAATTGGTTGACAAAGGACCCGAAGTAGGTTGCCCAAGCTAGCAGCCATGCAACCAGCAATTATTGGCCATGGAGCCGATAACGAAGCCGAAGGAGATAGCGGGGGCCAGGGATCCATTTCAAGTAGACTGGCCCAAAGCGAAGCGAATGCTTAAAAATTTGAGGATAAGGCCGGGAGGGACGGCTTAGGGAGATCGAGCTCGGGAGGACACATCCTCGGGCACTTCGCCCTGCTCGGAGCGAGGGGGGATCGACCGGCGGTGGGGCTTGCCAAACACGCTCCGCACATTCCCGGAAAGAAGACTGGACGACTTCGACGATCCGAGGGGCGATGAGGTCTTCATACTTACCGAAAGCCCCCCTGAGAACCTCGAAGATCCTCTTCCCCAGGGTCTCGACGACGCCCTTCTCCACCTCCTCTGCAAGCCGCACCACCTGGCGCCGATCCAACAGTTCCCTCTGAAGCTCCTCCCTCTCCAGGCGAAACGACTCCGCCGCTTCCTCAGCCGACTGATGAGCATCCTCCAGCTTTCCCTGGAGGTCACCCACTCGTTCCTCCAACTCGGCCACACGGAGGTTGAGACGCCGAGACTCCATCTGGGCCTCCGTCATAGCCACCTCAGCCGCCCCGGCCCGCTCCTGAGCCCTCATGGAGGACTCCTCCAGCTCCCTCAAGCGGACGGCTCGACACTGCAACTCCACAGCGAGCGCTGAACCCTGAAAAGACGAGACATGGGCTAAGAAGAGAATAAAGAGAAAGAGAGGATAGCAAGATAACCGAACCTGTTGAAGGATCCAGACCAAGGAATCCGACATCTTGTTGGCCGGGATCTTCTTGAGGAGGCTGCGGTCCCGGGGAGGGACGGAGACCTCGGCAACCTGCTGGGCCAGGGCTCGGTCAGCAAACATCGAACTCCCAGGGACGACGATCGAAGCCAAGTCGCTCGCCAACAAGGCCCCGACCCCTGGTGATACGGGCGAAGACGCTGCGAGGGGAGTGGCTGGCAAAGCTATCGAAGGATCCCCGGCAGACGCCACGGGAAGCGCGGAACTTCCCGAACCGGAGGGATCCACGTCCTCCTTCCTCTTCTTTCCACCGTAGGGCTCCGAAGGCGCCGGAGGGGAACGCTTCCGCCTCGCACCACCCTCACCCCCCGGAAGGGGATCGCCAGAAGAAGAGGCGGGAGGCGCGGCCACCACCTTACCCACGGAAGGCTCGGCTCGGCGCACTTCCTCCTCAACGGTCCTCCGAGGCGCCCTTCCAGAGGTACTACCTCGGCTCCGAGCGGCTCCACGACGGATCAGCTCATCGACGCCACGGACGAATTCATGGCCAGCCATCCCTGCAAAGGAGACCGAAATCAGGATGAGTCGTAGGGCGATCCGGGGATGAAAAAGCGACCTACCCGGAGACCACAAGATGGCCTTCAGGAGTAGGTCGTCCAACAAAGACCAGAGGGACTTCGTTTCCAAAGGAAGAGCCAACAGAAGCGCAGCGGCTGCCCGGTCGGCGTCTGAGAGAACTAACGACGGGCGAGGATGGACAGAACTGCCCCAGCTTGTTAGAATCTGGGCCTCCCCCAAGAAGACCACGAAAACATAATCCGAGTTCCAATCCCCTGACCAGCGGGGTAACCCGATCAGGCATTCCCTCCTCGAACGAGCTCGGAGTAGCAGCCATGACCCCGGACCGACCGTCTGGACCTGGTAAAAATGGAAGAGAAGGGGGAGAGTCGGCTCCAGACCACGGGAACAGCAGAGCGTTACGAAGCCCGTCAGTACCGCGATCGAACACGGGGTGAACTGACACAGGGACACTGTGAAATGTTCCATGACCTGGATGAAGAAGGGATGGAGCGGGAAGCGAAGACCCAGGCGGAACATCTCGACGTAGACGCCGACCTCATTGCTCCTCGGAAGGCAAATCCGCTCGTCGACAAATGGAACCCGAACCTCGTATGGGAAGCAGAGATATCTCTCCCGGATCTCCGCGGCCACCGAAGGAGGGGTCCTCGACGGCGTACGGAGGACAACCGGGGGCACATTAAGCCATACGGTAGCCGACGCCACGTCATCACGGGTGTAGTCTGGAAAAAGTTTCTCCTTCCCCTTATCCTGAAGAGAACGACTCCCGGCGGGGGGAACCTGATCCCCCTAGCCGGGGCTCACCCCGCCTGGACTCCGAAGGATCCCTTGCCCTTTGACCAGAACCGCCTATCCTAAGGGCAGCCATGAGATGAAAAGCGAGAGAGGAATTACCTTTTTTCGACTGGTCTGGAGAAGGCAAGGAAGCGAAGGCGACGGGAAACTCCGAATTGTGGAAAGCTTTGAATACCGGGAGGAGCAAAGGAGAAGTGGAGATCAACACAACTGGGGATCTTATATGCCAGAGGAGAATTCGAAGCGCCTGACAAGAACGCGTGGCGAGGCTCGAAGAGTCGGCGGCGTTCCGAAATTGGCGCCAGTCGAAGTCCAATCGATCCGCCTCATCATGACCTGCATTTATGGCCTCGCCTCGATTGAAGCGCCGCTCGGAATCCCAGGAGACATAACGGGTGATCTGAGCGAGCCGAGGCTGA
This sequence comes from Scilla litardierei, assembly GCA_030789695.1. Lineage (NCBI taxonomy): Eukaryota > Viridiplantae > Streptophyta > Magnoliopsida > Asparagales > Asparagaceae > Scilla > Scilla litardierei. Next base: position 12,617 of record JAULAV010004050.1, on the reverse strand, counting down.
TCGACCCCACCAATGGCGGCTCACGAACCCCTTCGGCTTCTCGAACTTAAGGCGACTCCGCGAGCGGCGGGGATAAGCTTGCCGCTACACGTGGCAGCATCTGAAGGCCGACGGCGCTTCGGGACCCGCGCCTTGAAAGTATCGAACGGGCCAACTCATGATGACGACTAATGAATGAGTCGGCATCGACTGGCAAGCTCGTCAAAAACGGCAGAGGTCACATCGGCCGAGCCGAACCGACCGAGGCCGATCAACCCGACCGATGGGGGCAATTGTTACGCCTATTTGTCCGAGACCCATAAAGCACGAGCCCAAGAGCCCGACTACTGGTCAAAAGCCCATCGGCGTCCTCAAAGCCCATTCGACAAAGGCCCTACAAGGGACCTCCTCGAACGACGATCCGACCCAGCCCCAATAACCCGTTGGTCGCTCGCCCACTCCTGCGAAAACCACTCCCCCGGACGCGCGACCACTAAATAGCGATAATGGGGAGGTGCTGGCATGGCGGAGAGAGCGGCGGCGAGGGGGGACTGATGGGGCACGATCAATGGCGGACGTGGGACGTGGGTCAGAGGCAATCACGCGAGAGCTCTACAAAAGGGCCAGGAAGACGACGAAGAAAGGGACCGCATCTCAGGTAACAAAACCTAAGGTACTCCATCAACGACCTCGTTCCCCCAATTCATCTCCTTCCTCCCCCGCTCGCGCCGAGAGACGCCGTTACGATCTCCTCACGAGTCGGACCGTCTCCGTCGGGCCTCCTTTCTCAGATCTCTATCTGACTTAGGCATCGGAGGGGATTTGGCCGGAACCAAGGTCCGGCCCCCTGACGAGCGTTCTCGTCTGCGCAGGTGGACAACAGATCAACGGGCCAAGGCTACCCCCTCGCCCCTCTCCGACCACTCGATCAACCGGACAGTGAGGCTTCCCCTCACCATCAGCCTGCTGTGGCCGAGCACGTCCTACCGAGGCCGAGCATCCTAATCGAGTCCGAGACTCACCCTCGCCACCCGTCGGCCGTGCATCTACCCGGGCGACTGAGGCTACCCCTCGTCCCCCTTCCAGCCGAGGCCGAGCACTCCTGTCCGAGGCCGAGCGTCTCAACCAGGGCCGAGGCTACCCCTCGCCCCTCCTACACCGATTCGAAGCCCCCGAGGGACCCGAAGCGGGCCCCTCGACCACGTTGACCGGGTCCTCCACGATCAACGCTTTGTAGTGAGAAAACACTCTGAAACAAGCACCATCACTCACTTGACTCGAATTGCATGAAAAGAGGCAAACAAACTTAAAACCTACATGCTGACAACAGCTACAAATTCACCAATTTACATTAAAATTAGCATCTACTACCTGCTGTTGTGCTCACATACCTGGCACAACAAAAGAAAAAAAAGTATCACACCCAGTTATCTGTACAACAAACAGCACATGCAATTTGGGTCAACATTCAAATTTCTGTGCACCATCAAAGTTTGCAACAACATATCCATACATATGCAGCTAAACTCATCAACATATGCATGATCCTTTATAGCAATGTCATACAGGAAAAGATTTATCGCTATCAATGCATACCCATGAATTTTGTCTCATACCCTTCACTGTGTAAGATTGCTAAGCACCGGATGTTCCATGATTTATATTAGCCTAATATATGAAGTAGAATTGGGATAAGTTCATGTTCATGGTGAATGATATCTAAGTTCCATGATTTATCAATACACACCATAGACTATTCAAGTACCCAAATTTGAATATCCAGTTACTGCAAATGCTATAATGTAAAAGATAAAATCCAGTTACTGCAAATGCTATATTCTTCAACACACACCATTTATTGCAAATGCTATAATGTAACTGAATATTCTACCCATATGAGATTTACGCAAGAGATTGGCTAGTGTGCTGTTTTAGTGGATTGGCCCATACCCACACAAATTTCTATTGTGCTTTTTTAGTCTATTGGGCCAATGTTATTACGCACGGCTGCTAACATGCAATTTGCAGCTTTTTTAGCCAATTACATCACTAAAGATGATATATTACATAACTAAAGAAGTCTGCTGCAAATCTCTAACTGACGAATTGTATCAGCCAATGCAATCAATACACTAAAAAACTGAGAGGGCAAGATTACTAACTCCATTGAAGCATGATCAATACACTAAAAAGCACATGAAAATTTGATATCTTCATGACAAAACATATAGAAAAATTATCACATATATCAAATACATGAAGCACTGGACTCATCATCCCTAACACCATCAAAGAACAGATTTTATGATAAAGAACAGATTTTTATGAGAAAACAAAGGATTTGATTGATTGTTTTGCGGTACCTTGGTCTTCATCTTGTAGAATATGTGCATCACGAGATTGATAGAGCTTCAGGATTCTTGCTCCTTGAAACCTGAACTTCAAAACAAAACCATTGCTTGAAAATAGAACCCTGAAACCTGAACTTCAAAACAAAACCATTACTTGAAAATAGAAAACTCACCACCACACCATAATCAAGCCTTCTCTTCCTCCCACTGAGCAAAACATCCCAATTCAGGACCACATATGTAGCTAGTAAGTCATAATCAATTTGCATCATGTTCTGATGATTGCACAGCATATGTATTTCATGGAATGGTGTATTCAGATCTTAATCAGGATCCTCGCATTGTTCCATGGGAAATTCTTCGTGGCCAAACACCCTTTGACGGTAGAGGCAACTCCATAGCAGTTATTATCCTTTAATTTTTAGATGTATTTTTAACTAACTTTTCGGCATAGTACTAAAATTTGGATGCATTATGTGATATCATATTTTTCCTTAGAACCCATGTTCAAATTTCACATACCAATACACATACCTGGCATTATCATGGAAAATTGTATTTAAGTTCTTGTACTGATATGCCAAGCACAAAATTTCACTATGAATTAGTGGTTAGTATACTTTGCCAGCCTTCGTATCAAGAATGCTACATGCAAATCCAAAAACCGAAACAACATAAAATTCAAATCGAACTATTTCAGGCATTTCAGTCTACATTGCCCGCCTTCGTATCAAGAATACTACTTGCAAATCCAAAACCTAAAACGTCATAAAATTGAAAGAGAACTATTTCAGGACTTAAGACAACATTTTTTTACATCGACTTATAATATCACACAACCTAAACTATATGCTAAAAGAAAAAACCCTTAACTATGAACAAATATACACAAAAATACATTCTGGATTGAACAACCATGCAGTCCAATTTCAAAAACACCATCTCTCACACCGGCATTTAAAACCAACAAAATTTACATATGACGCTAGGGCCGTGTGTCCTGAAAATTAAAAATAAAATCATAGATTAGAATAGGAAAATTAGAAACGAAGATATATCTAATTACTTTGTACAACTCACTTTTATTACCTTCATCATGTTTAAGCAGAAAACCTTTTACTCATCACATTATAAAAAGATGACGTGTCAAGCTCAATCCAAAGTGGAGAGTTAATTTCACTATGAATTAGTGGTTAGTATACTTTGCCAGCCTTCGTATCAAGAATGCTACATGCAAATCCAAAAACCGAAACAACATAAAATTCAAATCGAACTATTTCAGGCATTTCAGTCTACATTGCCCGCCTTCGTATCAAGAATACTACTTGCAAATCCAAAACCTAAAACGTCATAAAATTGAAAGAGAACTATTTCAGGACTTAAGACAACATTTTTTTACATCGACTTATAATATCACACAACCTAAACTATATGCTAAAAGAAAAAACCCTTAACTATGAACAAATATACACAAAAATACATTCTGGATTGAACAACCATGCAGTCCAATTTCAAAAACACCATCTCTTACACCGGCATTTAAAACCAACAAAATTTACATATGACGCTAGGGCCGTGTGTCCTGAAAATTCAAAAAACCTTTTACTCATCACATTATAAAAAGATGACGTGTCAAGCTCAATCCAAAGTGGAGAGTTAATAGAATGAGCAATAACCTAGATAAATTAAGAACATAAATTTCCTAGAAAAATTAATATATATTTGAAAATATGGAAAATTTTAAATTTATACATTTATTTACCTTTTTTCGTTGGAGTGGTGGATGTCGTGCTTTCTGGAACCAAGCAAGCTCGGCAAGGACCATCTTCCACTTCTACAACAAAAAAGGTATTTGTATGGTCAATGAAGAGGATATTTTGAAAAACAAAATCTAAGATTTTTATATTACCTCGGAAAAGAAGATTGCTTTGTCTTCAATGTGACTCGTCGCCGTTGCTTGTAAAGTTCTTTTAGCAATTTGCTGAAAATAATAATAATAATAATAAACAGTCACTAATTTTTAATTTCAAAATGGGAATGTTTGTAACGGTATGCATACCTTATCAAAACAAAATCCGATATAACCCCGTAGCCTGACATTTATGTGATTGTTTTGAAGTAACAGAACCCGTGAGAAGAAAAATGTTAATGCAAACATAGTATATTAAGAATATAATGTAGAATTATGATAAGAAACTTACAGTTTTTGCCAAATCTGCATCATCATCTATCTATATAAAAATACAAACCAATATTTTATCAAACAATGCATACCGAAAACTATTAAGTCATGCAATGAAATGTAGTAAAGGAAAAAATTTCTTACCCTGCCATATATGGTAATGTGGGTCCACATTTTAAAGCTTGGTAACGTATGATAATGCTATACCTGCATGTTAGACAACAATCGATAATAATTTTTTAAAAGATCATTTAAACAAATAATATAAATAAAACAATGTAAAGAAAGAAAGTTAAAAAAACTTACATACAATTTTTATCATACATTGGAAATCATAGCAGAACTTCTGGGTAAACGATGTTTACTGTGTTATTTATGTTGGGCTGAAGAAGGACACATACACGATCAAAAGATGTGCACCTTGAAAGTGCAACATAAAGATGTCCATGACTGAAAACTGGGGTCCGCAAATCAACTACAACGAATTTTACAGATTGTCCTTGGGCTTTATTAATCGTCATAGCATATGTCACACGGACAGGAAACTGCCTTCTTGTCATATGAAATGGTAATTCTGTAGCCGATGGTGACAAAGATATTCTTGGAATAAACACAAAACAACCGGCTTTATCCCCATTTAAAATTTGAGCTTCAATGACACGTGATGCACATCTGACAACCATCAATCGAGTGCCATTGCAGAGCCCGTCTTTTGGTGCAATATTTCGTAATAAAATAATAGGACAACCAACCTTAAGCTCAAGTGTAAATTGTGGCAACCCAGGAGGATCCAAAGAGTTTATGTACTCAGTTGGATATCTATTCATAATGGTTGGATCTGTTTCATCATTTTCAGAAAAACTGTCTGCAGCTTGATACGTAATCTTCTGTCCCGGAAAAATGTTTAATGCAGCAGCATTTATAAAAGTAACATCATCATTCCGTGCAGAAAGAATTATTCGTTCAGTAAGGTATGCCGAAGTCACGGCACCCTCAATATCAAGCTGCGGATAAATTCGAAGTATTAACTCGTTTAAATCCTTGCACCTGAATATGTTAGAAGGAAGTTCTACCACTTCTGTAGGATTTGTCCCAACCTAATACATATAGATATAATTTTAGTGAAGGAATGGCTAAGATAAAAATAGTAAGTAAAATTAAATTAGGCATGAAATAAAATACCTCCAAAATAAATTTTGCAAAATTTGCATTCTCAACAGATGAGTTATTTAACCGCATATTTTGATCCAAGATCAAAACTTGTACAGAGCACCATAATACAGATCGTCTCAATGAGGCACCAACAATTTCTTCTCGAACCCCCTTTGGTATGACGGGCAAGATTTGTCGGAAATCCCCACCAAGAACAACAGTAATACCACCAAATGCTATGGGGTTATCACACATATCTTGTAACGATCGATCCACTGCCTCAACACAGTGCCGATGTTGCATAGGTACTTCATCCCATATTATAAGTTTTGCTTTTCGGAATAATTGAGCTTGCATGGATTGCTTGCTAAAATTACAAATTGAAGTATCATGCACATCTAACGGGATACGAAATGTGGAATGTGCAGTCCGACCTCCGCTAAGTAGCAATGATGCAATACCGGAAGACGCGACGGTGATAACTATATTTCCAAGACTACGCAACATTGTTGCTATTGCATTGTACAAAAAAGTCTTTCCAGTTCCAGCACCACCGCTCAAGAAGAATGTAGTACCTTTATTTTCAAATACTGATGAAGTAATTGCTGAATAAGCATTGCGTTGTGCATCATTGAGGCAATCAATGTCTTTTTGTGCATCCAATTGTTTCGCTTTATTTATAAGTTCCTGATGTTCATGCAACAATCTATTGCCAACAATTTCATTCCAATCTCCAGCAGGAAGTGGCATTGGTGGAAAGTCGAATAGACACTTACCGTACTCCTCAAGCAATTCATTGATAAGGAATAATCCATAATCTTCAAGTTGGCCTTGAGTTGGGGTAGAAATTGCAAATAAAGTTTGCAATTTATGTGGAAGATCATCGCAAATGTGCATTGAAAATTCATTCCATAATGCAAGGGGGTCGATCGGCACACATTCGATAAGAATAATACAAAACAGTCTTCGTAATTGATATCCTGTTTTCATAATTGAAGCCTCGGAAAGACATTGTCTCCACTCGGAATCATCTTCAAGAAGACCTCTTGCAATACATGTTGCTTTGAATGTAGGGTACTCGATCGAATTGAATGTGCGTAAATTTTCCCACGATGTTGGCCCTTTAACAACTGTTAGTAGCAACCGTAGATAAAATCTCTCACCAGAATTAGGGGAGGCAAAATACATTCTGCCAATGGCATATCCAGATTGTCTTGGAGTCCAGACCTTTGTTGACGAATGCCACACAAACTTTTGGGGAAATTCTTGATATGTGAGATCATGTGCAGACTCATGTAAAGCGCAACATGTAAAAAATTCAGTCAAAGTTGTCTTATCATTTTCAGCCCTAGACCTTATTGCATCTACATCTTTATCTGGATCAAAAATAACACGGTGTTGCCCTGGTAAATGAAGTATCAATCTTTGAACTGACGGAATCTCTTGATGCAAAGGATGCTCGAATATTCGCCAGGCAGCCTCAGGTGGTCCAATATATCTTGCATCAAGGTATTGTTGGATCTCATTTACTGCGCCCAATACCATTGTGGTCCGATCATGACCTTTATAAATATACTTATGAATGTACTTCACACATCTTACCCCGGCACAAACTTCGACATTAATGTGGCAGTTAAAGCGCCTTGAGAGATACCTGTTGTGCGGCACAACATCGCGGTTATCAACCTGATGCCCCCTTACAGTATATAGATGCCCATTACTACGACGACGGTAAATAGGATATCCATCACGATCCAAGGTTGTTGCATCTGCATAATTTCGAGGGTATTTCTTAGTACACTTACCATTTTCCATGCATGAGGCATTTGGATTCCGAGCACCACATGGTCCATGTACCATACATTTTGACACAGTATCGAATAATGCAGGATCTTGAGCAGGATCAGGAAATTCAGCACATACAATTCTATCCACTTGATCACATGTATGAATCTTATCGGGTCCACGAAGAAAGAAAAGAGCATGCATATGTGGAAGACCCCGTTTCTGAAATTCAATTGTAAATACATGTGCTACTTTCTTTCCAAATACATTATTTCCATCAATCTCCTTCATCAAAGCCTTTCTTTTTAACTCAAATACACGTGCGACTAAATCTGGACGGTCGGTAGCCTTTTGATTGGGCAGTAGAGCCGAAGTAATTTCTGGCCACTTTGGATTTGCGGTCATGGTAAGAAAAATATCCGGGTGCTGGTTATAACGTGTGATAGCCATCGAGTCTTGAAATATTTCAAACATGTGACGTGCACTGTCAGTGAAAGATGAAGGAAGTATCATGCGCTGTCCAATTTGGTCGCATCTGGCATATGCATCGATATCTGCAAGACCCTGATAGAGCTCTGAGCGGAGTTTTCGTTGATTAAGTTTGATGAATGTCAAACGATGTTGCTCAATTGCTGCCCAAGCATCAACTATGAACTCCTGGAATAACTTTCCAGCTCTCAAAATTGAAGAATACTCGTTCTGTCTTTCAAACAGACGGTAGCTATAAAACTCACACATAGTCAGGCGTCTACTTGATGCTATGTTTTGAACTGGATCCCACTGCTTCAATTCAGGTTCCCATCCAAGCTGACCATCAGGAAATAATAAGACGTAGTGTAATGGTAAGTATGCAGGATGAGTCTCATTGATTTGCATTAATTAATGATTTCCTCGAAGATGTAAAACTATATCTCGCATCCCGGAAGGTCGATAGCCATCGCCAGGTAAAATAACCGCAATCTCATCTACGGTTGGGAGGTTATAACGGCGACGATCCTTGTTTGAATTGTAATGCAGATATACAGGAAGATCATGACCACATGAATCTGCTTGAGATAAAACAGAATACGCCTGACAATATAGTTTGATGAATGGATTTATGCCCGATAAACAATTTTGAATAATTTGTAAGACATCCTTGCTCAAATGTGGATTTCTATTACTTCGGAACTCCATAGCAGAATCCGGATCATATATGTAAAGTTGACAATAACTTGCTGTTTGATCCGGTTGAGGCAGAAGTGATCCTGTTCGATGGCGTAATTCTCCATGAATTGTAAATATGTTCGGGCCCCTGCCAGCAATCAATCTTTGATCCATTGTCACACCAAGGCTGGTAAATGCATTAGCTGCATTATACTCCCGAGTATACATTCGAAATGATTTTGATGCCTCACTGTCACCATCATATAATTCTCTAAGTGATGGAGGGGTTTCATTAAGTTTCGGCAATTTTACTTTTCCTTGCAAACAACATGTTCCAAAAAGATGTGTTCTCAAAGTTGACTTCGACAACTGTTCATCCAACCAGTGTAAGGCTGAACAATGAGGGCATGGAATGTTCATTAATCCAAGATGGTGCCGACCAAAATCAACCTGAGTTGGTGGACCAGAGCCATGCTGAGTTGACCGACATCGGAAGATCGAGTATGAGCCAGCGTCTTCTTGTTCAACTGGAGAAGTTGTTAATCCAGGTGTTATTTGAGGTATACAGATAGGAGTAATATATCGAGATATGTTTCGTTGAGCTTTTTCTCGTTCTCTCCTGTGACATTGAGCTAAACACCTAGCCAAAATAAAACCATAATAATTAAATAAAATTAAGTTACATTAAAGCAAAGGAGCTCTTATGAATAATAACCTGGCATATGGTTCATCATCTTCAGCACATATCGTAGTGTTGTGCGAGGCTGAGACCTCATCTACATGTTCAACGGGAGAAGTTGGTACTACATATGTGCTTTGAGGCATGTCGAGTACACTGGTAGGAGTCATATATCGAGATGTGTTTGCTTGTATTTGTTCTCGTTCTCTCCTTTTGCGTTGAGCTAAAGCCCTATCCAAATTTAAACACAAAAATAAACACTACTAAAATACATGGCTTGGTGAAAAGGTTTTATGTACAGTCGGGTTGATAATGACCTGACAGATGGTCCAGGAACTTGCCCGGAAATCATATCGTTACGCGAGGCCGAGACAACATCTTCTTGTTCAACCGGAGAAGTTGTCACGGCTGGTGTTATGTGAGGTATATCAAGGACACCGTCAAAAGGCAGAGCATGAGATATGTTTCGTTGTTCATGTTCTCGTTCTCTCCTTTTCGTTGAGCTAAAGCCCTATACAAATTTAAACAGAAAAATAAACACAACTAAAATACATGGCTTGGTGAAAAGGTTTTATGTACAGTCGGGTTGATAATGACCTGACAGATGGTCCAGGAACTTGTTCAGAAATCATATCGTTACGCGAGGCCGAGACAGCATGTTCTTGTTCAACCGGAGAAGTTGTCACGGCTGGTGTTATGTGAGGTATATCAAGGACACCGTCAGAAGGCAGAGCATGAGATATGTTTCGTTGTTCCTGTTCTCGTTCTCTCCTTTTTCGTTGAGCTAAAGCCCTATACAAATTTAAACAGAAAAATAAAGACAACTAAAATACATGGCTTGGTGAAAAGGTTTTATGTACAGTCGGGTTGATAATGACCTGACAGATGGTCCAGGAACTTGTCCAGAAATCATATCGTTACGCGAGGCCGAGACCGCATGTTCTTGTTCAACCGGAGAAGTTGTCACGGCTGGTGTTATGTGAGGTATATCAAGGACACCGTCAGAAGGAAGAGCATGAGATATGTTTCGTTGTTCCTGTTCTCGTTCTCTCCTTTTTCGTTGAGCTAAAGCCCTATACAAATTTAAACAGAAAAATAAAGACAACTAAAATACATGGCTTGGTGAAAAGGTTTTATGTACAGTCGGGTTGATAATGACCTGACAGATGGTCCAGGAACTTGTCCAGAAATCATATCGTTACGCGAGGCCGAGACCGCATGTTCTTGTTCAACCGGAGAAGTTGTCACGGCTGGTGTTATGTGAGGTATATCAAGGACACCGTCAGAAGGCAGAGCATGAGATATGTTTCGTTGTTCCTGTTCTCGTTCTCTCCTTTTTCGTTGAGCTAAAGCCCTATACAAATTTAAACAGAAAAATAAACACAACTAAAATACATGGCTTGGTGAAAAGGTTTTATGTACAGTCGGGTTGATAATGACCTGACAGATGGTCCAGGAACTTGTTCAGAAATCATATCGTTACGCGAGGCCGAGACAGCATCTTCTTGTTCAACCGGAGAAGTTGTCACGGCTGGTGTTATGTGAGGTATATCAAGAACACCGTCAGAAGGCAGAGCGTGAGATATGTTTCGTTGTTCCTGTTCTCGTTTTCTCCTTTTGCGTTGAGCTAAAGCCCTATCCAAATTTAAACACAAAAATAAACACTACTAAAATACATGGCTTGGTGAAAAGGTTTTATGTACAGTCGGGTTGATAATGACCTGACAGATGGTCCAGGAACTTGCCCAGAAATCATATCGTTACACGAGGATGAGACATCATGTTCTTGTTCAACCGGAGAAGTTGTCATGGCTGTTGTTATGTGAGGTATATCAAGTACACCGTCAGAAGGCAGAGCGTGAGACATGTTACATTGTTCTTGTTCTCGTTCTCGTTCTCTCCTACTGCGTCGAGCTAAAGCCCTATCCAAATTAAGCCCAAACTAATTACAATTAAAATACATTATTAGCGTATATTAGATGTTCATTTTGAGAATATGGTAGATGTTCAATTAAAATACTCCCAGTTTGGAATTGGGTGAATATGTTCATTTTGAGAATGAACACTCCCAGTTTCTAATTGAGAATTTCAGAATTTGAGTAGTTATTGAACTTCAATGTCAAATGCACAAATTCCATATCTTCAGAAATTTTAGAATTGCAAATTACATGAGAAATATTCCCAAAGTATACTCTTCTGAAATTTGAGAATTTCAGAATATGAGTACTCAAATTCCATATCAATAACTCAAATTTCAGAAGAGTATACTACATGAGAAAAATTTGAATACTCAAGTTTGAATTTAGGCATTAGAAAAATTCAAGTTCAAAATTAAATTCAATTTCAAGTTCAATAACTCAAATTTCATTTGATAATTTAATGTTAAGGTCAACATTTTTCTTATATCATCCAATACCATAGTTCAGTTTAATTTCATGTTAAACTCAAATTTCAGAAGAGTTGAGGTGCAACATTTTGAAATTAACAAAATCAAGCTCTTCATTTTGAAATTAACATTTTGAAGAGGTGAGTTGAGTTTTTGTCCTGTTAATTAACAATTTGAAATTAACATTTTGAAATTAACATTATGAATTCTTAGTATGAACTCAATACATAATGTGATATGTGCAAATGTTCTAATACATATTGTCATCCAGGATTCTTAGTATGAACTCAATACATTTTTAGTATGAACTCAATCCAGGATTCTTAGTTCATACAGTTGAAATTTGAGTATGAATTTCATTGAGTTAATACATTTAAGTCTGGGATTTTTAGGTCTGGAATTGAGGATGATGGCTAAACATTCACAGGATGCTCAACTAATTGTTGATTGCATGAAATTGAGAAATGTCCTGTTAAATGCATATCTCAATTTTGATATGTCCAATAATGAAATATTCTCAATTAACATTATACTATTAGATATATCTAATTGCCTGAAAATGAGATAGTCCTGTTATAGGCATATCTCAATTTTGGCATTGCCTATAATCAAATTTCTAACAGCACTATCTGAATTTCAGTATGTCCCCACACCAAAATAGCATATCAAATTTCAAATGTCCAAACTTTCAAAATAGCGTATCAAACTTGCAAAATACATGATATTCTTAGTAGCAAGCAGGAAAATTGACAAAATTCAAAAAAATTGTATATTTGAATTTCAGGGACTAAAATTTCAGAGATATATGAAGTTGAATGTTGGTATATGAATGATATTAAAAACATATACAAAAGTCTATGTTGAAAGATATTAGAATGATATTAAATATTTAGTATCAATGCTAAACAGGACAAATTGGGACAAATTTGATCATTCTATTCATTGATGCAAAATATT
>JAULAV010004048.1:0-25015 GCA_030789695.1 Scilla litardierei | reverse complement strand
ATCCCTTGTTCAATTGGGGAAGTGAAAATCCATAGGGCGCTCGTGGATTTAGGAGTGAGCGTCAGTTTAATGGCCTTGTCGCGATACAGGAGAATAGGGATGGGAGACCTGGAACCCATGGGTATGACACTTCAATTAGCCGATAGATCGGTTAAATACCTGGTGGGGATAGTAGACGACCTACCTATTGATGTCAGTGGAGTGCAAGTGCCGGTGGACTTCGTGGTGATGGACATGTCTGAAGATACCCGTACACCCATCATCCTTGGACGGCCCTTCATGGCCACTGCCGGTGTGCTAATAGATGTGAAGAAAGGGAAGTTATCCCTTAATGTCGGCAACAAAAAGGTAGAGTTCGACTTGGGGTTGTCCATGAAGCATCCTCTTGATGAGCAAGGGTGCAATATGCTGGATATAGAGGAAGAGAGAGCAGCTGAAGCTGGGGCCTGGGAGATTCTTTCAAGGAATCCCCCCGATAGCTTGGGGGACCTTGGAGAACGTGACAGACTGAAGATGAAAGAAGTTGCTGAGAAATCGGGTCCATCACATATAATCCCTCCCGGATTCCAAAAGCCTCCTCCGACAAGGAGAAAAGGAAAGGAGCCCATAGGGCTCACTGGAGATGAGATCCGGATCTTAAAAAGAGTGGCGGTAGACGCCAATATAAGGGAGAAGCCCCCGGATTCCATCAACGAAGGGAGGGTCGTCGAGCAAGTCTACTTGTCACCGCCGACGACACCAAAGGCCACCAACTCAGAATCTGAAGCGATGCCGATCTTAGGGCATCACCCCCGTCCACCTTGAAGATCATCTACGGGCGTCGAGCAAACGACGTTAAACGAAAGCGCTTCATGGGAGGCAACCCATGCTCTAAACTTTCATCTTCATTTTTAGGATTATTTTTAGCTTCGTTTTTTCTATTTTAATAAATAAATCCAGCCGCGGGAACTTTCGTCGAGAGACTTAGGCCATTTGTGATTTTTTGCAGGGAACAAGCCCTCACCCAATCGGGTGAGGGCTCAACCGATCGGGTGATAAGTATCAGACAATGGTCGTATCTGTTCTCCAGCGAACCGGTCGGGTGAAGCAAGTTAAGATCGGGTGGCTGACCATGTGGGAACGGATGAAGTCTCGGAAAATTTGGGATTTAATCAACCGATCGGTTGATATGAAGCATGGTCGGGTGACCGACCGGGTGAACAGCACTGAATTCTCGGGAAAAATTGTGAAGCGGCCAACCGATTGGGTGATTATTCACCCGATCGGTTCACCTGTAGCCTCTTTTCAACAAAATTTTTGACCTAGTAGTCAACCAATCGGTTCGACTTAAACCCTATAAATACCCCCCCCCCCCCCCGCCCTCACCCGTTCATTTCTCTCACCCGATTTCGTTTTCCCTCGCTGTTTCGACTTCCTCTTCCTCCAAACGGCATCGTTCTTCCCTCAACCGACCACAAACCCCCCAATCGATCTCTCCACTCCCTATCTCCTTCCCCCCATCGATCTCACTCTCTCCATCTTCGTTTTAACCCCATCCAAACCCTAGATTTCTGCCCGACCCCCCTACTTTCGAAAATTTGTTGAAAAGAAACGCCGTGGCTTCACACTCCCTCACATTGCGCTACGTTGGGTGATCTATGAGCAAGGATCGTCATCTCTACTGGGTAACTTCGCTCCTTAGCTCCATTTTCAATTTTGCCCTAGTTTAACTATTTTGCTCAATTGCCTGTGTTTGTGTGCATTCATCACATCTTGCATACACTCACTCACTCACACTCACATGGCCCGGGATCAAGATAATGGTAAGTGTATTATGCATGAGGAGGGGTCGTCTCGCAAGAGACAAAAGACCACACGTCCACCACACTCACGACATCCCCCTGCATAGCCTGCACAACCCCAACCCCAGCCCCAACCTATCATCCCAGCTGAGGCCCCAATGATGGGCCCGTGTGGCTACCGCTTTAGGAATCAAGAAGAAAAAGATTTTTATCATAGACTTGATGCACGGGGGCACCTATCAACCAAATTTGCCCATGCCCAAATGCTTATCGATCTCGGTGTGTTCAACGAGGTCGAGACTCTCTTCACCAATTTAGGTTGGTTAGCCTTCCTGAACGCCACTGCGGTATCCTAGCCCTCCCTCACACTTGAATTTTTATCCTCCCTTGTCTGTGAGTCGGGCCCAATCATCATTTTTCGCGTCCGTAAAAAAACCGTTGGCACCACCCTGAATACCACTAATAACATCTTTGGTTTCCCCATCCTTGAGGACGACGCTATCCGTCCCTTCGGGTATCCCCTCGAATTTGACGTCGATCAATTTTGGTTCCGCCTCACCCTACACGCTCACTATCCTCGAGAAAAGGCCAAGGCCTCCTCCATCATTCACCCCATATTCCGTCTGGCCCACCGAATCATATCCTCCACTTTCTTCCCCAGGGATGAGTCAGGTATTGTGACCATCCCTGATCTTTTCATTTTATGGGCCATGACCTTCCCTTTTGTTCGTGGTGATGACAGAATTTCTTTTAGGGCCCCTGTTATTCCCATCCATGCCGGTACTTGGCTTGTTCACAAGCTACTCGAGATTAGCCGTGCCGGCAAGGGAAAGCTTTGGTGTGGGGGGCTTATCACTATCATAGCTTCATATCCTCAGTTTAATATTGCCATCCCTCGAGATTTACCTACTGCCGCGGGACCTACACGTCTCAATCTTAACATCATGCGGCATATACACATGATCAAGCCCCGCCCCGATGGTCGTTTCACTTTCCATTACGGCCACCCCCTGCTCCTTATACCATTCTGCCCAACCCCGCTCACATGACTATCCAGCTTGTGGTAGATTGGACATTCCCACCTGATCCTGACTTTCTGTGGGGATTACGTCTTCCAGTTATCCCGGGTGCACCCAGACCACCTTCTCCTGCCACCCATTTAGGCGAGCAGGACATTCCTGCGTCCCGTGGAGACCCCGGGGCTGGGCCTAGTAGTGCCATCCTGGCTTCTGTCCCCACCACCACTGTCACCACCCCTCCGGTCCGTACTACCTCCTCCTCCTCCTTTCGTCGAGCCACTTCCACTGGTCTCGCTCTCGAGACTGAGCTGGCTTCACTACGCGCTGTCGTTTCGTCCTCCGCCCCCTCGGACTAATCCTCTTCAATCTTCTCTCACCCACGTTTCCTCGCACTTGAGAGGAACGTGGCCACCATCCTCTGCATTCGCACTCACGTGCACGGACCTCCTCCACCCACTCCACCCACCTCACCACCATCCCCACCCCCCCCCCATCACATTCATCACCATACCCATCACCCCCTAGGCGACCATCCCCTCCCACCACCACTATTTCCATTCCTACCACTTCACCTCCACTCACAAGCACCACTGCCGCCCCCACAGATCCACCACCCTCCACTTTCGTCACCCCATATGTGCGCTGCAAGAAATTGCAGGTGCGATCGCGATCACTTCCCCCACCATCCTCTTCCGTCGCTGTATCCACCCCATCTACCGCCGCTTCTACCCCATCTACCATCGCATTGGTCTCCATTTCACTCCCACTCACCATCACCACCACCACCCCACCCACCATTCACACCTCCACACCCACTCATCCATCACCTCGACCCCTTTCTCCACTTCTTCGCACACCAGTCACCTCTCCCGCCCACTCCCCCGCATCCCCCACATCTTCCACCGAGGAGGACGAGGATGATTCCTCTCCTGCTTTTTGATTCCATTTTGTTTTCTGACCTCCCCCTTGTATTTCTCTGCATTTTCATGATCATATCATATTGCTAGCATTGTCATGTCTAGCTTGGGGGAAGTCGTTTTTCCTGTGTGCTGTCGTGTGATGTTTTCTATGTGTGCTTGTTTTTATATGTTGCGTCTTGTGATTTTCTATCTTTTATTTTCTGTTTATATGTCGCATTGTGTGATTTTCTTTATTTTTCAGTTTTGTATGTGTGCTTTTCTCGTTTTTCATTTCTTTTTGTGTTGGTGTGTATTCCTCCCCCCATTTTCATTGCCCTCCCGTCTTTACTCTTATTGCATTGAGGGCAATGCAAGTTTCATCTTGGGGGAGTCGCACTTTGTGCGTCATTTGCGTCTTTTTCTTCGTTTTTGAGTCGTTTTCATCATGTTTTTATTTTTTCTTTTCTTCTTTTCTCTCTTTCTCCTAGAGATGACCCCATATGATGAATTGCCACGAAATCACACACACACACACACACACACACCTAGCATGGCTTCGATAATCACATTCACTAACCCTAGGAAGCCGAGTCCTCTTGCATTTCATGCATCGTGGGTCCTCTTAGCTTTTTTGTGAGTCATGCGTCGTGCCTAGCTGTTTGGTGTGCTTCTACTTTGTGATTTTGATTTATATACATGTCCAGGAATGACCCCTAGATTATCATGCTTCAATTTGAATATGCGGTATTTTATCCTCCTGTCTGCTTCTGTATGCATGAATATATATATATATCGTATGCTTCATTTCGCATGTGTCGGGATTCCACAATTAGGACTAGGATAGCCCATTTAGCCTATGCTCTGATTAGCAAAAAATCTCCTTTGCACAAGTGTTTAGAATCCGATTTCTTTTTTATTTTACTTGGTGCAAATCCCCTCGTCGTGTACCGTTCTCCCACTTGGGAGAGTACACACGTGTATATACCCTAAAATCCAAAAATTCAAAAAAAAAGACAGGAAAGAAAAACCCAAAAAAGAGAAAAAAATAAAAAAATACATATGTATAGCCAAAAACCCAAAAAAATACATATATCCAAAACCCAAAAAAAATGTGTGTGAATATTTTCCTACTTACCGAGAATAAAGGGAAGGCGAGAATTTGCACCGAGTGTTCTACTCCACATCATCTCAACCCCCCATCGCTTTCGAAAACACTTGGAATAGGGAATTTCTAGCTATTATCGAGGCGATAGTGTGGTGATGTCCAAGTCCCTAGATGTGGAGTCCCCTGACACATGATATGTTTCGATTCTTACCTTCTTCGCATGCATGCTTGAGCTATATATTCACCGCTTATTTCAAATCGAATCGATATTTTGGTCTTTTCTTGGATTTGTGTATATGGAGCTTATTGCACAATGTAGATAGTGACACCATCTGCCTGCACACGATCACACTCACTCGCGCTTAACCGCATGGGCCCACGACTCTTGTCTGGACTCGTATTCCTTGGTTTAGTGTTGTGATTTGGCGTTTTCTTGCTTGTTGTGGCATTTTTGATTTTGTTGGCCCTGACGGGTGATTTAGGATTTAGAGTTCTCTTTTTCTCTCTTTCTCTCTATTTTCTCCCTCCGAGCTCCTACTCTCACTCGTCTTCCTCGAGGACGAGGAAGGGTTCAGCTTGGGGGATTTTGACGTGTGTGTATATTTTATATATTCATGCATGTCTTCTTTGTGTTTTTCCGTTATTTTCCGCCGTCCCGTATCCGTTTTCTCGTATTTTCTAGTTTTCTTTCACTTCTCCTTATTTTTGTGTGTTTGCAGGAGTTTGCCAGCGTAGGGGACATATAACGAGGATATCATAAGTCCCCAGAGCAACGGGAGGAGTCACGCACGATCCAGGGGGTCAAACGACCAAGATTACTATCTTTCAGCCCCCACCCGATCGGTTGGATACAGCCAACCGATCGGGTGATGCACGCGTGCACGACCCGGACAGCCGCTGAAGCAAGAGAGCATCAACCGACCGGGTCGACGACCGGTTCAGCCCAACAGACTTCTCGGGAAATTGAAGATGAATTCCAACCGATCGAGTGACCTTCACCCGATCGGTTCATCTGTAGCCGATTCCCCCAAGACACGACCCGGAGAGCTCACCTGACGGCCAGCTGACCGTGCCAAAACGTCGCAAGTCTCTGTCTTTTGGGCGGCGTTTTCCAACCGATCGGTTGATTTATCAACCGATCGGTTCACCCGATGACCGCAAGATCCAAACGACGAGCCGCTTGCGCCAACCGACCGTGTCGAGTGACCGGGTGAAGTTTCTGAAGATCGCTGCCGAAGAACGAAGCAGGTCACCGGATCAGTTGATACTTAAACTGATCAGGTGACGTCGTTTTCTATATATATAATCCCTAGGTTTTCAGAAACGGTGAGCTGATTATTTTTCTGTCTTTTTTCCCTATTGTGATGGCTGGAATTTTTTGGTTATTTGTAAGTGTTCAGATCTTTATGAAATTTTAATATAGTGTTAATTGCATTGTTATTACTTCGTTTCAATTGCCTGATTATGTTTTTAACGGTCGATTTTCATTTAGATTGCTTTTTAGATAAAATGTGTGAGTAGTTCCCAAATCTGGGATTTTGGTGGAAACCCCCTCGTGGGTTCTCTCTAATGCATCCATAGGACTAGGATATCGATAGGGAATAGGAATCTATTGGTTACACGGGGTGTTTTATTGTCATCGGCAGGAAAAAGACCGCCTTTGACCGTTGGGCCAAGGGGGAATAAACTTGGCGGTTGACTCCCTAGCCATAGCTCACGCCCTTAGCGTAGACATCGAATCCTTGCACGCGGGAGCGACAGGACGAGATGTTGGGAGTTATCATTGCGAGCTTAGTGCTCCCAGAGTCGGTCAGTGTTAATGAACATGGGAATGCCCACTGACCGAACCCGGGTAGTCCGGCGTATCATCCTGGGCATCGACCGGAATATCGGGCCCATAGGACGCTGGTATCACTCTTAGAGGCAACGTCTCACCACTAAACCCTAATTCCGATCGTTGTCCTATTCGTCAGTTGTAATAGTGAGAACACATGATAGGGTGGAAACTGAAGTCCCAGGTTTCCTTTTATATTGTCTAACCTCGTATCTACATTTCGTGACAACCCATCCATCGATTCGGGCTAGCTCACCCCTGGGGTGAATTGGTTCCTTTCTGACACAAGCACAACCACGCCTCCCTGTGTTTGACCCCCAAGCCACACAACAACACCGTGTGCTTGCGGTATAAATATGTTAAATCTGGTATCCCCCATCATATTGCACACTTGCATGATCACACACGCAAACCAGGGGGACGTTAGTTGGCCCTGCCCAAGAGTTATTGGGGGGGAGTGAGCGCGTGGCTCGGCCCGTGCCTTATCTGGTTTGGGTGGCGAGGGTTGGCCCTGCCCCAGAGTTCTTGAGGGGGGAGCGAGCGCGTGGCTCGGCCCGTGCCCTTCTCTGGTTTGGGTGGCGAGGGTTGGCCCTGCCCCAGAGTCTGGAGGGGGGAGCAAGCGCGTGGCTCGGCCCGTGTCCTTCTCTAGTTTGGGTGGTGAGGGTTGGCCCTGCCCCAGAGTTCTTGAGGGGGGAGTGAGCACGTGGCTCGGCCTGTGACCTTCTCTGGTTTGGGTAGCGAGGGTTGGCCCTGCCCCAGAGTTCTTAAGGGGGGAGCGAGCGCGTAGCTCGGCCCGTGCCCTTCTCTGGTTTGGTTGGCGAGGGTTGGCCCTGCCCCAGAGTTCTTGAGGGGGGAGCAAGCACGTGGCTTGGCCCGTGCCCTTCTCTGGTTTGGGTGGCGAGGGTTGGCCATGCCCCAGAGTCTTGAGGGGGGAGAGAGCGTGTGGCTCGGACCGTGCCCTTCTCTGGTTTGGGTGGTGAGGGTTGGCCCTGCCCCAGAGTGCTTGTGGGGGAGCGAGCGTGTGGCTCGGCCCGTGCCCTTCTCTGGTTTGGGTGGCGAGGGTTGGCCCTGCCCCAGAGTTCTTGAGGAGGGAGCGAGTGCGTAGCTCAGCCCGTGCCCTTCTTTGGTTTGGGTGGCGAGGGTTGGCCTTGCCCCAAAGTCTGGAGGGGGGAGCGAGCGCGTGGCTCGGCCTGTGCCCTTCTCTGGTTTTGGGTGGCGAGGGTTGGCCCTACCCCAGAGTTCTTGAGGGGGGAGCGAGCGTGTGGCTCGGCCCGTTCCCTTCTCTGGTTTGGGTGGCGAGGGTTGGCCCTGCCCCGGAGTCTTATGTGTTCAAATTGAAATACTTAAGTGGAGACATCATGGTCTGGAAATGTGCAGAAAAGAAAATATCTTATTAAAAAGACTCACAATCACTGATAGTACTTTAGTAAGTGCTCCGCGTTCCAAGGGTGAGCCAGTTTGCTTCCGTCCAAGGTCGCCAGGATGTACGTTGCTGGCCCTATGACGTCGACGATCTCGGAGGGTCCCTCCCATTTGACGGCCAACTTTCCTCTGCTAGCAGTCTCAGGTTTGAAGGTGGCGTCTCTGAGGACCAGGTCGCCGACTCTGAAGGTCCGCTTCTTCACCCTAGAGTTGTAGTGCCGGGCCATCCTCTGGCTGTGCCGGACGAGGTTCGTCAAGGCTCGATCACTCACTTCGTCCACGAGTTCGAGACTGAGGCCGAGGCCCTCCCCATTGATATCTTCATCAAAGAACTTCAGCCGAAGTGTCTCCTCTCTGATTTCCACAGGGACGACCGCTTCCGACCCGTACGCCAACATGAATGGGCTCTCTCCGGTCGAAGCCTTGTGGGTGGTACGGTAGGACCGGAGAATGCCCGGTAGCTCGTCTACCCACGTCCCGAGAGCTGCATCGACCTTCTTCTTCAGAGGGCCCAAGATGGATTTGTTGGCGGCCTCCGCCATCCCATTGCACTGCGGGTGGGCGACAGATGCAAAATGAAGCTTGATTCCCCAACCCAAACAGAAGTCACGGAAGACTTCGCAGTCGAACCGTCTCCCATTGTCCGTTACTATAGAGCGGGGTATCCCAAAGCAATATATCACGGACTGCCAAATGAAGCCCTTCATATCCGTCCATATGATGCGTGCCAACATCTCAGCTTCGACCCACTTTGTGAAGTAGTCCACGGCGACGACCAGGTACTTCCTTCCCCCGGAAGCCTTCGGGAAAGGTCTGAGGATGTCAAGTCCCCATTTGGCGAATGGGATCGGGCTTATAATAGGCACCAAGTCGGCTGGAGGCACCGCTGTATGTCGGCCAAATTTCTGACACGTCTCGCACTTTTTGACGTACTAAGCCGTGTCTTGGATCATAGTCGGCTAGTAGTACCCCTGGCGCACTATCTTGTGGGCGATAGTGCGGCCGCCGTGGTGGTTCCCGCAGAACCTTTCATGCACTTCGTGGATAACTTGCTCCACCTGCTCCGGCCCCAAGCATTTCAAGAATGGCAGGACATCGAAGCTGGCACGGCACCGGCGGTACAATACTCCATCAAGGAGTACAGATGATAAGGCCCGCCTCTCTACCTTCTTGGCCTGTATCCGCTCCTCTAGCAGGGTTCCCGTCTCCAAGTACTTCACTATCAGGGTCATCCATGTCGTCGTCGGGCTGACACACATTAGTTCTTCTTCCTCAATGGTGGGCGCCTACAGACTCTCAACGTAGATGGCCTTTTCAATTTCGACCGTGGAGGAAGAGGCCAGTTTGGACAGAGCGTCTGTCCGGAGGTTGTTGGAGCGGGGTAGGTGTTGGACCTCTGCCGTTTCGAACTTCTGAAGCTCGGCTTGGATGCACTTGAGGTAGCGCTTCATTGTCTCTTCCCGAGTCTCGAAGCTCCCTTGGATCTGTTGGACGACTAGTCGTGAATCACTAAGTAGCAGCACGTTCATTTCCCCCACCGCACTATAAAGCTTCAGTCCATTGATCGCGACCTTATACTCCGCGACGTTGTTGGTGGCCAGGAAGTTGAAGCACAGGGCGTACTCCAGCAGGCATCCGTCGGGGGTTTGGATGACGATACATGCCCCTGTCCCAGATCTTGTTGCCGAGCCATCGACGTGAACGATCCATAGTTTGCCCGTGTCTCCTTGTGCGAGCTCGGGGGGTTCATCCACCTCCATTTCTTATGGGGGTGGGGCCGCTGGTGGTATGCCCAGCGGGTTCTCCGGGGGATCTTCGACAGTACATTCCACCACGAAGTCCGCCAGTGCCTGGCCATTGATTGCCGTCCGAGCCTTGTATGTTATGTCGAACTCGCTGAGCTCGACACTCCAGTTGAGCATCCTGCCCTATCGTTCCAACCTCTTCATGTTCTTGACGTCCCCCGCTTATGCGTGTTAGATGTGTGCAATAATATGATTGGGGGCGTGAGATTTAAATATTTGTAACCGCAAGCGTACGGTGTTGTAGTGTGGCTTGGGGGTCGAACTCAGGGAGGCGTGGATGTGCTTGTGTCAAGAAGGGTCAAATTCACCCCATGGGCGATCTAGCCCGAATCGGATGATGGGTTGTCACGAAAAATAGAATGCGAGGGATAAACAATATAAAGTAAAAACCCGGGACTCTGGTTTCCATCCAATCGTGCGATTCTCGCCGATACGGCCTACGGGTAAGATAGCGATCGGAATTAGGGTCTATTGGTGAGACGTTGCCTCTGAAAGTGGTACCGGCGTCCCATGGGCCCGATATTCCGGTCGATGCCCAGGATGATACGCCGAACTTCTCGGGTTCGGTCAGTGGGCACTCCTGTGTCCATTAACACTGATCGACTCCGGGAGCACTAAGCTCGCAACGATAACTCCCAACGTCTCATCCTGTCGCTCCCGCGCGCTAGGATTCGATGTCTACGCTAAGAGCATGAGCTATGGCTAGGGAGTCAACTGCCAAGTTTATTCCCCCTTGGCCCAACGGTCAAAGGCGGTCTTTTTCCCGCCGATGACAATAAAACACCCTGCGTAACCGGTAGATTCCTAATCCCTATCGATTTCCTAGCCCTATGGATGCATCGGGGAGAACCCACGAAGGGATTTCCACCAAAATCCCAGATTGGGGAACTACTCACACATATTTAGTAAAAAGCGATCTAAATAGAAATCGACCGTAAAAATCATGATCAGGCGATTGATAGGCAATAAGAACAATGCTAATAACACTATATCAAAGTTTGACAAAGATTGGAAAACTTACAAATATCTGAAAAATTACAGCCGTCAAGAAAGAGAAAAAACAGCAAAAAATAACAACTCCCGTTTCTGGAAAACCTAGGGGTCCTATATATAGAATACAAAATCACCCGATCGGGTGAAAAGTCACCCGATCGGGTGACCTGCTTCGTTTCTTCGACAGCACAGAACATGACTCCACCCGGTCACCACGGCACGATCGGTTGAGGGCTGAAGTCGATCGGTTGGATCTTCGTGCCGTCGGGTGAACCGGTCGATTGATTTCTCCGTGCTTGGCTTCGGAGAATCGGCTACAGGTGAACCGATCGGGTGAAAGTCACCCGATTGGTTGGCATTCAGCGTCAGAATTCCAGAAAGTTGGGGCGCTTGAACCGGTCACTGAACCGACAGCGTGACTTCTTGGCAGCTCCAACTTGTGTTCGGGTGGTGCACGCGTGCATCACCCGATCGGTTGGAAATAACCAACCGGTCGGGTGAGGGGCTGAAAGATGTGATCTTCGTCGTTTGACCCCCTGGATCACGCGTGACTCCTCCCATTGCTCCGAGGACTCATGATATCGTCGTTTTATGTCCCCTATGCCAGAAAACTCCTGCAAAAAACGGAAAACACGGAAAAATGAAAGAAAACAAGAAAACACGAGAAAATGAATATAAGACGGCGGTAAATAATGGAAAAACACGGAAGAAAACGTGCGCAAATATATGAAATATAAACGCACGACAAAATCCCCCAAGCTGAACCCTTCCTCGTCCTCGAGGAAGATGAGTGAGAGTAGGAGCTCGGAGAGAGAAAATAGAGAGAAAGAGAGAAAAAGAAAACTCTATATCCTAGATTGCCCGTCAGGGCCAACAAAATCAAAAACGACACACCAAGCAAGCAAACGCCAAATCACATCACTAAACCGAGGAATACGAGTCCAGACAAGTGCCGTGGGCCCACGCGGTGAAGCGCAAGTGAGTGTGGTCGTGTGCTAGCAGTCCGTGTCACTATCTACGATGTGTGATAAAGTTCGATATACACAAATCCAAGAAATGACCCAAATATCGATTCGATTCGAATTAAGCGGTAAATATATGTAGTTTAAGCATGCATGAGAATAGAGAGAGAATCAAAACATATCACGCGTCAGGGACTCCACAACTAGGGTCAATGAAATCACCACTCTATAGCCTAGATAATAGCTAAAAAGTTCCTAAGCCAAGTGTTTTCGAAAACGATGTGGGTTGAGATGATGTGGAGTAGAACACTTGGTGCAAATTCTCGCCTTCCCTTTATTCTCGACAAGTAGGAAAATATTCACACGGGGATTTTTTTTGGGTTTTGGGTATTTGTATATTTTTTTGGATTTTTGGCTATACAATTTTTCTTTCTTTTCTTTTCTTTTTGGGTTTTTCTTTTCTTTTCTCTTTCTTTTTTTTGGATTTTTGGGTTTTTTGGCTATACACATGTGTACTCTCCCAAGTGGGAGAATGGTACACGACGAGGGGATTTGCACCAAGTAAAACAAAAAGAAATTGGAATCTAAACACTTGGGCAAAGGAAACTATTCTCGCTAATTAGAGCATAGGCTAAATGGGTTATCCTAGTCCTTAATTGTGGAATACCGACACATGCGAAATGAAGTATACGATATATATATATAGCATGCAGAAGCAGGCAGTAGAAACAAATACCGCATATTCAAATCGAAGCATGATAATCTAGGGGTCATTCCTGGACAGGTATATAAAGTAAAATCACAAAGTAGAAGCACACCAAACAGCTAGGCACGACGCACGACTCACAAAAAGCTAAGTGGACCCACGATGCGTGAAATGTAGGAGGACTCGATATCCTAGGGTTAGTGAATGTGATTATCGATGCCATGCTAGGTATGTGTGATTTAATGGCAATTCATCATAGGGTTCATCTCTAGGAGAAAGAGATAAAAAGAAGAAAAGAAAAAGAAAAAGAAAAAGAAGGAGAAAAACGACTCAAATAACAAAGAAAAAGAGACAAATGACGCACGAAGTGCGACTCCCCCAAGCTGAAACTTGCATTGCCCTCAATGCAATAGAATGAAATACGGGAGGGCAATGGATATGGGGGAAATACGCACAGACACAAAAAGACACGAAAAACAAGAAAATCACATAAACGAGACTGAAAATACGAATAAAAATAAAAAGCACACCACATGACATATAAACAGAAAATAAAAATAAATAAATAAATAAAATAAAAATCACACGACACGACAAATAAACAAACACACAAAGAAAAACGAACACGGCAGCACACAGAAAAAATTTGACTTCCCCCAAGCTAGACATGACAATGCTAGCAAGATGATATAATCGTGAAAATGCAGAGATATGCAAGGGGAAGGTCAGAAAACAAAATGAAATCAAGAAGCAAGAGATGGGGGGTCCTCGCCCTCCTCGGAAGAGGGTGTGGATGGGTGGTCGGGGGATGCGGGGGGGTGTGCGGAGAAGTGGGGAAAGAGGTGGAGGAATAGGTGCAGTGGGGGTGTGAATGATGGGTGGAGTGTCGGTGGAGGTGGGTGGTGATGGAAGTACGGCGATCAAGGCGGTGGTAAAAGGGATAGAAATGGGGAGAGAAGACGTGATGGTGACAGTAGTGGGTGGCTGTGGGAGAGATTTGGAGCGCACCGGCAATTTCTTGCGGTGCACATATGAAGTGACAGTGGAGGAGGGAGGAGGTGGTGTGGGTGCGACAGAAGTGGTCGTGAGAGGAGAGGTGGATACGGGGATGGGAATAGATGTGGGAGGGGGAGATGATCTCCTAGGTGGGGGTGGAGGAGGTGGGGATGGGTGGGATGGTGGAGGAGAAGAATGTGATGGGGGAGGTGAGGATCGTCGAGGTGGTGAAGGTGGTGGTGAGGGTGGTGGTCCGTGGAGGTGAGTGAGAAGGCGAAAGATGGCGGCCACGTTCCTCTCAAGTGCGAGGAAGCGTTGGTGAGTGAGAAAGGAGGACGGTGATGGGTCCGAGGGGACAGAGGACGTGGCAAGATCACGGAGGGCTGCGACCTCCACCTCGAGAGCAAGACGGGTAGAGACCTGGCGGTGACCAAAGGAAGTGGACTGACGTGAAGTGGAAGTGGTGTCGATAAGTGATGTGGAAGTAGTGACGGCGGCAGTGGTCATGCCGGCACTGGACACAAGGCCGGAGATGGCCGCAGAAAGATGCTCAACAATGATAGGGCCAGGAGCACGGGTGGTGTGACTCGGGCCAGCCCCGATATCTCCCCGGGACGCTGGAATATCCTGCTCGCCTAAGTGGGCGGCAGGGGAAGGTGGTCTGCGTGCGTCCGGGGGAAAGAAAGGAAGGTGCAACCCCGCTAGAAACTCGAGATCGGGTGGAAAAGTCCAATCCGCCACTACAGCAACATTCATGCGAGCGGGGTTGGGGAGAATGGTGTATGGGCGAGGGGGTGGCCGTAGTTGAATTCGAAACGACCATCGGGGCGGGGCTTAATCATATGAATGTGCCGCAGGACGTTAAGATCTAGACGTGAGGGTCCTGCGGCAGTGGGAAGATCACGGGGGATGTGGATATTAAATTGTGAATAAGAAACAATAACAGTGATTATTCCCCCACAGCAAATCTTGCCCTTGCCGGCCCGACTAATCTCAAGGAGCTTATAAATAAGCCAGTCGCCGGCATGGACGGGGACAGTAGGGGCCCTAAAGCTAATCCCATCATCATCATGAACAAAGGGGAAAGTCATGGCCCATAGAATGAAAATATCAGGGATGGTCACAGTGCCTGACTCATCCCTGGGGAAAAATGCCGAGGATATGATCCGATGGGCCAGACGAAATAGAGGATGGATGATGGAGGAGGCCTTGGCCTTACCTCGGGGATAGCGAGGGAGTATGGTGAGGCGGAACCAAAAGTTATCGACGTCAAATTCCGGCAGGTATCCGTAGTGTCGGATAGCGTCGTTCCCAAGAATAGGGAAACCAAATATATCATTGATCGTGTTCAGGTTGGTGCGGATGGTTTGGTTACGCACCCGAAAAGTGACGGTCGACCCCGACTCACAAACGAGTGAGGAAAGAAATTCTAGTGTGAGGGACGGGTAGGACACCGCGGTGGTGTTCAGGAAGTCTATCCAACCTAAGTTCGCGAAAAGAGTCTCGACCTCGGTGAAGACACTGAGATCGATAAGCGACTGGGTGTGGGAAAACTTGGTTGATAGATGCCCTCGAGCATCAAGTCTATGGTAGAAGTCTTTTTGCTCTTGGTTCCGAAATTGATACCCATGCGGGCCCAACATTGGGTCCGAAGGGGGGATAACAGGTGGGGGAGGGGCTAGTGATAATGCACGTGGTGTATTGGAAGGATGACGTGTTTGTTTGCGTCTCTTTTGAGACGGTTCATCCTCTCGCATGATACCATTCCCCTTATCACGATCCCGGGCCATAGTGAGTGTGTGTGAGTGATGCAAATGAGTGTAGAACACAAAAAATTCACGCACACACAAACAAGCAAGCGGTTAGAAATTCTAGGGAAAAAAGTAAACTTGAGCAATGGAGTGAAGTTATCCCGTAGAGGTAGTAGTTCCTTGCTTGAAATTGACCCCAATACCGTGCAAGCAGACGGAGTGTGGAGCCGTGGCACTTCTCTTCAGCGAAAAATCTGAAAATGGGGGATTAGGGTTTGAGAAATCGAAATGGGGGAAAGAGATGGAGAGAAAACGATGGAGAGATGGAAGGGGTAGGTTGAGAGAGAGGCTAAAGGGGCAGTGGAGGTCGTGGGAGGAGTTTTCGGCCGTGGGGAAGTCGGGGGAGACGAAACGACGGCGAAAATGGCGAGATCGGGCGAGAGAAACGAACGGGTGGGGGGGTATTTATAGGGTTTAAGTCGAACTGATCGGGTGAGTTGTCACCCGATCGGTTGACTTTTAGGTCTAGATTTTCAGCTGAAGAAACGCTACAGGCGAACCGGTCGGTTGATAACGCACCCGATCGGTTGGCCGCTCCACAAAATTTTCCGAAAGTTTGGTACATCTCACCCGGTCTGTCAACTGATTGCTCTGCGTATCAACCGATCGGTTGATCATTTCCCAAAAATTCTTGAGAATTCAACCCAGTTTACCCGGTCTATCACCCGATCTCGGCTGTCTTCACCCGATCGGTTGACCAATTCCCCAAAATTCCCGAGAATTCAGCCCAGATCACACGGTCTGTCACCCGGTCTCGGCTGGCTTCACCCGGTGGTTCATTGAGTGACTGATACGGACGTTAGCTGATACATCCCACCCGATTGGTTGAGTTATCAACCGATCGATTGGGGCCTTGTTTTCTGCAAAAGTGCACAAACGGCCTTAGTCCCTCGACGGAAGTTCTTGCGGATGGATTTATTTATTAAAAATAGAAAAAAATTAAGTTAAAAATAGTCCTAAAATGGAAACAAAGGTTTAGAGCATGGGTTGCCTCCCATGAAGCGCTTTTGTTTAACGTCGTTAGCTCGACGCCCGTTGATGATGTTCAACATGGGCGATACGGGTGACGCCCAAAGTCAAGCATCGCTTCAGCTTCTCCCTTTGTTGTAGTCGGTGGCGACAAGAAAACTTGTTCGACGACTCTCCCTTTGTTGACGGGGTCCGGGGGCTTCTCCTTCATATTGGCGTCCACCGCCACTCGTTTGAGGATACGGACTTCATCCCCGGTGAGCCCCATGGGCTCTTTACCTTTTCTCCTCGTGGGAGGAGCTTTTGGGAATCCTGGAGGGATCACATGTCGCGCGACCGCCTCATCAGCAACTTCATTCTTTGGGGAGCCAACTTGCTCTCCAAGGTCCCCCAAGCTGTTAGGGGGATTTCTCGAGAGAATTTCCCAGGAGCTTGCCTCCACAGCTCTCTCCTCTTCCAACTTCAGCACATTAATACTAGGATCATCCGGAGGATCGGGGTGCTTCATCGACAACCCCAAGTCAAATTCGACTTTTTCTTGGCCGACGTTGAGGGAAAGCTTCCCATTCTTCACGTCTATTAGCACACCGACTGTTGCCATAAAGGGCCGTCCAAGGATAATTGGGGTATGCTTGTCTTCTGGCATGTCCATCACCACAAAATCCACCGGTACTTGTACTCCACTCACATCAACGGGGAGGTCGTCTACTACTCCCACCGGGTAATTCACCAAACGGTCGGCAAGCTGTAATGTCATGCCGGTGGGCTCCAAGTCTCCCATCCCTATTCTCCTGAATAGCGATAGGGGCATCAAGCTGACGCTCGCTCCTAGATCGAAGAGTGCCCTCTGGATTCGTACTTCCCCAATAAAGCAAGGGATGGAGAAACTTCCTGGGTCTTTGAGCTTAGGCAGGTTTGCGTGCTGAATGAGGGCGCTGCACTCCGCCGTTAATACGACCTTCTCCTTTCTGGATCCTCGTGTCACCAAGTCCTTTAGAAATTTGGCGTAGGAGGGAATTGTCTCGATGGCTTCGAGGAAGGGGATTTGTAAGCTCAGATCTTTCACCATGGCAAAGAATTTGCCATACTTCTCATCAATCTTGGCTTGGGCAAGCCGTTGTGGAAAAGGCACAACGGGCTTGAACACTCTGAGGTTCCCTTCCTCATCCTTTTTCTTCTCCTCTCCATGGACTCCCTCTGGAGTAGTTGGCTTTAGAGACGAAGCACCGTCGTCATTTAATTTTTCAATTGGGCGTTCCACGACCAACGGTGCTTCTGGTCCTTTGAGGGGCACTCTTGTGGGGATTTGCGTTCCGCTCCTCAAAACGATAGCGGACATGTTCTCATGCTCATGCGTGAGCGCTAAGGTTTGATTCACCCCCCTCGGGTTCACCTCAGGCTGTGGCAGTGAAAGATTCTGCGGTCTCTGAAGGTTCGCCACTTGCAACCCCAGCTAGGTCACCTGATCAGTGAGGACTCTTTGTCCCATCTCCAGCTTCAGATTTATCTTCTCCTGGTTGGCGATGTATTGAGTCAAGAGGGACTCAACCGGAGAGATGGCCCTCTGCTGGCCATATTGTTGCTGGGTGGGCTGCTGATTCTTGGGAGTGTATTGCTGATATTATTGCGGAGGTTGTTGCTGCTGGAATTGCTGCTGGTGAAACTACTGCTGGGGCCTAGCCGGCTGATATATTTGTTGTTGTTGCTGCTGAGTCGGCTGTTGATAAGGCGCCCGGTAGCTAAGGTTGGGATGATTCCAGTTGTTAGGAGAGTAGGCCGGGTTGGAGCTAGTCCGTGGTGGATACAACGCATTTCCCGTAGGATTGTAGAACAGTGCGCTTGCTTGGTCCAACGGTGGTGAGATGTCACCACCGTCGAATTCCCCCATGACTTCTGTTTCCACCGCAGCAATATGCTGCGTACCGGCACCACCGGCGCATACCATCAATGCGGAGATCTAGGTCGACAGCAAGTCAAACTTGCTGGATAATTTGTTGACGTCCTCGACTCTGTGGATGCCTCCAGATCTAGGTGTGGCTCTCTCGTCACACCATCGCTCATTGTTGGATGCCATATTTTCAAGAATTTGACCGGCATCTTCTTCACTTCTTGACATGAAAGACCCTCCAGCCGCGGCGTCCATGGAAGATTTTAAATCGTCCATCAACCCATTATAGAACAGATTAATAATCTGCCACTTGGGGAGCTCATGGTGGGGACATCTCCGCTGCATCTCCTTGTATCTGGTCCAGGCTTCGTGTAGAGACTCGTGGCTGGCTTGGGAGAAGGAGGAGATCTCACTCCTCGGCTTCATGGTCTTCCCCGGAGGAAAGAAATTTGTCAGGAAAGCATTTGAGAGCTTCTCTCAGCTGTTGAATGTATTCGGGTCCTTCCCCCTAAGCCACAGCTTGGCCTTATCTCGTAGAGAGAAGGGGAATAGCTTCAGACGGATCGCCTCAGTTGTGACACCGGTTATCCGGAAGGTGTCACATTTCTCCAAAAAGGAGTCCAAATGTTCAATGGGGCTCTCCATGGGTGCACCCAAAAGTTGATCCTGCTGGATCCACGTTACCAAAGACGGCTTAAGCTCAAAGCTTTGCACCGTAATAGCTGGAGGACGGATGGCGGAGGTGGACTCGATGGAAGGCATCGAGTACTCCAGCAGGGACTTGTGAGGTGGGGTGTTCTCCCCCATGGTTTCAGGATCCTCTCTTCTTCGCTTCTCGGTGGCCAAACGCCTTAGGGTGGCGTTTATCTCTGGATCAACGGGGATCAAGTCGTCGAGACTTCTTGAACTCCTGCGCATGAAAAACAACAAACACCTGTGAAGCGAAAAGTGGGAAAGAAACGGATAAAATAAAAAATAAAAATAAAAATAAGAAAATAAAAAGGAAAAAGAAGAATGCGAAAATTATCGCGAGGTAGGGATGAGAGCTAGACACAAGGGTTCATGAAATCCTAAAATAACAAGCACGTTGCCTCCCCGGCAACGGCGCCATAAAGCTTGACGTCCCCCACTTATGTGTGTTAGATGTGTGCAATAATATGATTGGGGGCGTGAGATTTAAATATTTGTAACCGCAAGCGCACGGTGTTGTAGTGTGGCTTGGGGGTCAAACTCAGGGAGGCGTGGATGTGCTTGTGTCAAGAAGGGTCAAATTCACCCCATGGGCGATCTAGCCCGAATCGGATGATGGGTTGTCACGAAAAATAGAATGCGAGGGATAAACAATATAAAGTAAAAACCCGGGACTCTGGTTTCCACCCTATCGTGCGATTCTCGCCGATACGGCCTACGGGTAGGATAGTGATCGGAATTAGGGTCTATTGGTGAGACGTTGCCTCTGAAAGTGGTAACGGCGTCCCATGGGCCAGATATTCCGGTCGATGCCCAGGATGATACGCCGGACTTCCCGGGTTCGGTCAGTGGGTACTCCCGTGTCCATTAACACTGATCGACTCCGGGAGCACTAAGCTCGCAACGATAACTCCCAATGTCTCATCCTGCCGCTCCCGCGCGCTAGGATTCGACGTCTACGCTAAGGGCGTGAGCTATGGCTAGGGAGTCAACCGCCAAGTTTTTTCCCCCTTGGCCCAACGGTCAAAGGCGGTCTTTTTCCCGTCGATGACAATAAAACA
The DNA here is from genome assembly GCA_030789695.1 of Scilla litardierei. Classification (NCBI taxonomy): domain Eukaryota; kingdom Viridiplantae; phylum Streptophyta; class Magnoliopsida; order Asparagales; family Asparagaceae; genus Scilla; species Scilla litardierei. Next base: position 5,074 of record JAULAV010004048.1, on the reverse strand, counting down.
CCCCGCGTAACCGGTAGATTCCTAATCCCTATCGATTTCCTAGCCCTATGGATGCATCGGGGAGAACCCACGAAGGGGTTTCCACCAAAATCCCAGATTGGGGAACTACTCACACATATTTAGTAAAAAGCGATCTAAATAGAAATCGACCGTAAAAATCATGATCAGGCGATTGAAAGGAAATAAGAACAATGCTAATAACACTATATCAAAGTTTGACAAAGATCGGAAAACTTACAAATATCTGAAAAATTATAGCCGTCAAGAAAGAGAAAAAACAGCAAAAAATAACAACTCCTGTTTCTGGAAAACCTAGGGGTCCTATATATAGAATACGAAGTCACCCGATCGGGTGACCTGCTTCATCTCTTCGACAGCGTAGAACAGGACTCCACCCGGTCACCACGGCACGGTCGGTTGAGGGCTGAAGTCGATCGGTTGGATCTTCGTGCCGTCGGGTGAACCGGTCGGTTGATCTCTCCGTGCTTGGCTTCGGAGAATCGGCTACAGGTGAACCGATCGGGTGAAAGTCACCCGATCGGTTGGCATTCAGCGTCAGAATTCCAGAGAGTTGGGGCGCTTGAACCGGTCACTGAACCGACCGGGTGACTTCTTGGTAGCTCCAACTTGTGTCCGGGTGGTGCACGCGTGCATCACCCGATCGGTTGGAAACAACCAACCGGTCGGGTGAGGGGCTGAAAGATGCGATCTTCGTCGTTTGATCCCCAGATCACGCGTGACTCCTCCCGTTGCTCTGAAGACTCATGATATCGTCGTTTTATGTCCCTTATGCCAGTAAACTCCTGCAAAATATGGAAAACACGGAAAAGTGAAAGAAAACAAGAAAACACGAGAAAATGAATATAAGACGGCGGTAAATAATGGACAATCACGGAAGAAAACGTGCAAATATATGAAATATAAACGCATGTCAGTTCTTTTCGAGGGGCAGGTCAGTGTGGACGGCGATGGGATGAGCCTGGAAGTAGGGCCGGAGCTTCCTCGCCGTTGTGATCAAACAGTAGGCGGCCTTCTTGATCGGGCTATAGCGAGTCTCCACCTCTCTGAGAATCCGACTTGCATAGTATACTGGCCGCTGAACTCCATTCTCGTCTTTGATCAAGACAGAGCTAACGGCTTCTTCATTGCTCGTCGGGTACAACCCCAGCTGTTCTCCCTCTTCTGGCTTTGCTAGCAGAGGAGGGCTTTGCCGGTAGGCCCTCAGTTCTGTGAATGCTCGAATGCAGTCGTCATCCCACGGGATCACCTTCCTATTGGCCTTGGGCTCGCTGAGGGCCGTGCATAGAAATCTAAAGAATGGGATCAACCTTTTTGCTGACTTCGACAAGAATCTCCCCAACGCTGCGATCCGGTCGTTCAGTCGCTGCAAATCACGGATGGTGCGTAGCTCCATCATGTTAACGAGAGCTGACGCCTTGTCGGGATTCGCCTCGATCCCTTGCTTCGTTATCATGAAGCCAAGGAATCTCCCCGACTGCACGCCAAAGACGCATTTCACCGGGTTCAGCCTCAAGCTAAACTTGCGCACCTTCTGGAATGTTTCCCGCAAGTCGACGAGGTGGTCCGGGGCTTTCTTGCTCTTCACCAGCATGTCATCGATGTAGACCTCCAGGTTTCATCCGACCTGCGAGCTGAATATCTTGTCCACCATCCGCTGGTACGTTGCCCCGGCATTCTTCAGTCCGAAGGGCATCTTTGTGTAACAGAAGGTACCACTATCGGTGATGAAGGACGTTTTCTCCTCGTCCTCCTTTGCCATCGGGATTTGGTTATAGCCTGAGAAGGCGTCCATGAAGCTTAGTAACTCGTATCCGGACGCCTGGTCGACTAAGTGGTCGATCCTCGGGAAGGGGAAGCTGTCTTTCGGACACACCTTGTTGAGATCCATGAAGTCGACACACATGCACCACTTCCCATTGGCCTTTTTTTACCAGGACGACATTGGCGAGCCAGTCTGGATAGTCCTCCGGCCTGATAAAGTTGGCCTGGAGGAGCCGCTCCACTTCCTCTTCGGCTGCCTTCTTCTTCTCTCATCCGGCGCTCCTCTTCTTCTGCCGGGCCGGTCGAGATCCCGGGTCTGCATTCAACTTGTGGGAGATTACCGTTGGGTCGATCATGGGCATGTCCGCGGGTGACCAGGCGAATATGTCCATGTTTTCTCGAAGGAAGCCGATGAGGGCCGCCATCAGAGAAACCGGGAGCTTCGTACCAATGGAGACAGTCCTGCCCTCTTTTGCGGTTACGAGGACCACCTCGACTTCCTCCGCGAGGGTCGGCTGCTGGTCACAAAAGTCCTCCCTTTCATCACGGAGGTCGACCGACAAGGCCCGCTCCGGGCCCTAGTGTTTGTTCGACCCCACGTAGCAGCTCCGGGACAGCTTCTGGTTCCCCCGCACTATTCCCACCCCTTGCGGAGTTTAGAACTTCACCATCTGGTGGAGCACGATGGGGAGTGCTTCGATGGCCGTCATGTATGGCCGCCCAATGATCCCGTTGTACGCCGACGTAATGTCGACGATAACGAATTGTGTCATGCGAGTGACGACCCTCGGTTCCTCTCCAAGTGACACCGGCAGGATGATCACCCCCCACAATGGGGACCGAGTGACCAGTGAAACCGACGATGGGCCCTGTGTAGGGCCTCAGGTCCGCCTGCTTCAACCACATCTTCTCAACTATTGACATAAACAGGATGTCGCAAGAGCTACCCGTGTCGACCAGGAGCCGGCTGATGATGGCCGTCCCGATCTGGGCTTTGATGACGATGGCATCGTCATGCGGAAGCTCGACTCCTTCCAGGTCTTCGTCGGTGAAGGTAATGGGAGGACGTGCCACTCTCCTCCGTTTTGCCTCGCTACCGAGGCCCACCGCCATCACCTGCCGGTTATATGCCTTCCTGCTTGATGATGATGCTCCCCCAGAGGATGGTCTGCCACATATCACATCTATGCACATGACCGGCTTTGGCTGGCGGGGCTCTTCCCGCTCATCATGCGGTGGAGGATCCGCTCTTTGTGCCCTTTGCGGGGTTCTCTCTTCTCGGACCAGTCTTCTGCTCTCGACAAAGCCCCCGAAGTGACCTGCATGGATCATTCGCTCGATCTTCTGCTTGAGGGTGAAGCAGTCGTCGGTGTCATGGCCGTGGTCCCGGTGATATCGACAATATTTCCGGAGATTTCTCCGCGCTGGGTCCGATCTCATTTCCATGGGCGGATCCGGTAACAGTCCGGCCCTCGTCGCCGTGCGAACACCTCAGCAATGGTGGCATTGAGCTACGTGTAATGGGCCTGCATGGGTCCCTTCGGCCTCAGAGCCACTCGGGTGAGCTCCCTGGCTGGGGCGAACTCTCGCACCGGGCCCGGGCGATCTTGCGGGCGACGCCCGGTGGGGTTGTGCCTGGGTTGATTCGGCTGGCCGCGCCATTGGGACCCGTCTTCTTGCCTCAGCTGGGGACAAGGCCGAGGTTTGCCTTGGGGCGGCCTCACAGGGGCAACCGGTTTCTTCGATCCGAGAGTCTCCTCGCTCAATGCATACCTCTCCTCCTGGGCGGTCAGTGCGTCGTAGTCGACGGGCGGGTTTCAGAGCAGGGATTTGTGGAGGCTCTGGTTCTGCAGTCCCGTTTTGAAGGCCAGCATAAGCACTTCATCGCCGCAGGCCACCACCGCCCGTCTTTCATCCTGAAAGCGGCGCATGTACTTTCCAGTCGTCTTGCCTTCCCCTTGGATTATCGTGCTGAGGTAGTCCAAGGGCTTCTTCTTTACGCGCCCGGCCCGAAACTCATGGCAGAACTTGTGGGATAGTTTGTCGAAGCTCCCAATGGATATTGCCGGTAAGCCATAGTACCATTCCAGCGCTGTGTCCTTCAGGCTCTGTGAGAAAAGCCGGCACAGGAACGCGTCATCCACATCTTGTGCCTCCATCGCCCCCTGGTACTGTTCTACGTGGGAGAGGGGGTTGCCTCTCCCACCGTAAATGGCCAGATGGGGGACCTTGAACCTTGTGGGTCTTGGGGCCGACGTGATCCACCGTGCCAACGGTGTGGCCTCCTCGGGGTAGGCGGGGCGTTCCGGCGCGTGTCCCCTCCGCCACTCTAGGGTTTGGCTCCGGTCCCGCCTCGGCTGCCGTCGGTCATCATACCCCAGGGAATATCGACGCGGTCGCTGGGGAGGGTCCCTCCGCGGGCTGGGGACTCGACGGGCGGTGGGCGGCGGTCATCCCAGTATCGCTGACCCCTTGTCATCGCCTTCGGGGCCTTCCTACGCTCTTGATTCTCCCTTAGTAGCCTTTTGCGATCTGCGTCGAGGAAGCAGAGCAGTTGACGAATGGCCTCCTCACCTATACGATCTGGAGAGAAACGCAGACGGGGCAGACTTCGCCCCCGCGGTGGGGTCCCGGCGATCGGCGGGCTGCGCTCGTTCATGTGTCGCCCGCCCGTCATTGACACCTCCGGGATCTCCTGGTCAGCTCATTCTCCCTTAGGAGCCTTTTGTGCTCTATGGTAATGAAGCGGAGCTGACGTCAGGCCGTCTCTTTGTCGAGGAGAGCTTACCAGGCGGCCTCGGCCGCCTCATCCAGATGCCTCTGAGTGGAAACCGCTTCCTCTTGGCGCCTTCGCAACCGGGCGATCTCCATTTCTTCCTCCAAGAGCTTCTGTTGGGCCGTAATCTCCTCTGTGAGCCCTTTGTCCCCCATCTCCTCGATGAACTGAGGGTGGAGATTCTACCTTACGTTCGGTGGCTCAGAGGGGCCCGGGGGTACCTCGGCTCTGGCCGTTGCGAAACCCGCCATCATCTTGGTGAAGGCCTCAAAGCTCTACTGTACCGCGCGGGCCGAGGCCTGGACCGTTTCGGCCTCCACCTCCGGGGGTGGATTAGTTGCAGGAGTTACGGGATGGGAGTGGAACTCTTAATCCATGGGATCCTTTCCGTGGTCAGGGTTTCGGTTGACTGGTATGGGATTTGACATAGGTGTGGCCCTTTGTTTCCCACAGACAGTGCCAATTGTTGCGGGGTAGGACTCGCGTACAATGAATTTATATTATGGGGAACCAAGG